>JAOWAW010118831.1:0-12676 GCA_028565695.1 Nicola tetela
AGAAGAAACCGCTGGCATGTCGTCCATGCGGCCTTGCCTTCTGGTCCGCTGGCGAAAAGTACGTGTAAAGTAACTTCGCGTTGAAGACAGTGTGAGCAGTACGTTCTGATACTACGTACAAACGCTGAACAGACGTTGGGGCACCCACTGCACGTGTGCACTGTGAAGCGAGAGAGATCACTAGCACTAGATCGTTCATGATTGTTGGGGACGCCGCAATTGACTGGCTCTGTCATGTCTACGTCTTTTCGTAGATCTGTTGGTTGCCATCGGTCTTGATTCTGCAGCTGTATTAGTACTAGTGCGCGTGCCGGCAGCTATAGCGTGCGCACCAGCTGCTGGGACGCTCGACTCATCGCGCAGCTTGATCGATCGAAGCGCGCCATCGGTTGATATCATGATATCGCCATGATTAGTGTGCGCGCAGAGATGGACGCCACGTAGGGTCTACGGCTACTCTACGGCCTCAACGCGAAGCTCAACCCTTGTATGACGTGGTCGCCATTTTCGGTCGCGGGGCCGGGACCAGACATTAATGCACCTGAGTAGTCTTCGATTGTGGGAGGCTTCGGCTGATGATGACCGCACAAGCCATTGGTGTTCACAGTCCGATACTTACACGGCTGCCCCTTCTTTGTGGTGGCAGTGCATTTCACCGCATTGGTTGCAGGTGTTTTGAACAGACGCTTAAGTCCGTCGACGTGGTAATTTTCAATTTGAGTCTTCATTTTGATATTCTCATTAAAAAAGAAAAAAACCCTTTTCCTTTTAAGGAAGCCGGCCGGATTCGCGCTTGATTTGAAAATCGCACGCCTTATTCATCAGACCACATCGCCGGTAGCACTTTCGTATAGATTTATGATCTTTATATCCTTCATTTCGACATCCTCATTAATAAAGAAAAAAAGGAAACAGAGACAGAAAACCTTTCTTTTGGAAGCCAACCGGATTCGAACTTCTGCGCTTGATTTGACAATCGCACGCCTTTATCCATCAGACCACATCGCCGGTAGCGCTAGGATCCTTATATATCCTTCATTGTGTTGGTTCCGCATGCATAAGCTGAGGTCCATACGGCGTTGCCTCTCATACTATTTTTTAGGCAGCGTCAGCTTCGAGATGCGTAGACGGCGACGCCGTACCTGCTATCGATGGTGATGGCTGCGAAGGCGACACCGAAGTACTGTTAATTCTTAACGGGGATCTGACGGAGCATTTTAACAGGGTTTGCCTGGGAATGCTTAACGGGGATTTTTAGGAGTGTTTGACAGCTCTATGTTAACAGGGATCTGACTGGACATTTTAACAGGGTTTGCATGGGAATGCTTAGCAGGGATTTTTAACAGGGTTTGACAGCAGTATGTTAACAGGGATCTGACGGATCATTTTAACGGGGTTTGACGGAGTGTCCCAGAACCCTCATTCCCTATACTACTCATTTCCCCTTCAATGTACTACATTCGAACCTCGTTAAGACAAACTCGGATAAGACGAACTTTCAGTTAAGACGAACTTCTCTCAAACATTTGATTGGCCTCGGATCATACTTAGTCGGGTGGGTCAATTCCGGATAAAACGAACTCTAGAGAAGAGGAACTTTTTCCCGGGGCCGCTAAAGTTCGTCTTAACGAGGTTCGACTGTATTCTTGTATACTTAACACCGGTTGCAGTCATACTAGTATCGTAGATGTCTAGTTGGAGCGAGGCTTAGCGAGCCCAAACTTGTGAACTCAACAAGCGAATTATCATATGATGCCCAGCATATATCCACGGTAGACACTGCTTTCTTGTGGGTTACTAAGATGCGCGTTTCATGTACAATGCGGCAATTATGCGTAGCGTACACTTATTATGCAGACAAGGTAGGGCCAAAGACCATAATTATTGCCGTCGTCAGGCCCATAGGGACTGAGGAGGGCTCCACAGACGATTAATTCGTGTCCGTCTGTGTGTCCGTCACGCTGCAACCGTTACTAGCCAGCGCAGGATAATCGCGTCGTTTTTTCTCGATCAAAATGTATGGTAGGAAGGTGTACATACTCAACCTAGTCATGTAGCGCAGCTGCAGTTGTTTGTGATGTAAGCCATGAACGGAGGTCTACCTTTCTAAATATATCGCCAGAGTAAAACCTTTCCGGCGCCGTGTGAAAAAAAAGGGAAAGGGGACAAATTCTAGACGCCAGGGAGTCCCGGGCCCACCGCTGATTCGATTGCAGCTGTTGCGGTGAGCTGTAAACTTTTGACGGAAAGGGCCACATGACTCATGCAGTTGAATGCATGCAGGTGGATTGAGTTCCGCCAAGCTGCAACATTACAAGTGGCGTGCTCATGGAGCCGTCGCAGGCGATATGGTTTACATATAGCGGTGCCTAATGCCACGCAAAGTCCACAGTGAAGCACAAATTGTAGCTCTACATTGCATACCGGACTAGGACCAAGATGCTACAAGTGGCAACAAAGCTACGCTGCTTTGGTTGGGATAAACTTAGGTTGTAATTGTGTTTACAGCGACAGAGTTCCTTGAGCTCATGCTCATCATGCAGTCTACCATGTAGATCTTCAAGACGCAGGTAGATTTGGTTCCGCCAAGCTACAACATTTCCAGCATGCCGACACTGCGCTTCGTGCACGTAGGTTTGTTTTAATCGCGTCTTCAAGATCTACATGGTAGACTGCATGATGAGCATGAGCCCAAGGAACTCTGTCGCTGTAAACACAATTTCAACCTTGTTTGTCCCCAACTAAAGTAGCGTAGCTTTGCTGCAACTTGTAGCAACTCGGTCTTAGTCCTGTATGCAATATTGAGTGGTTCAATGAGTTCTTCAAAGTGAACTTTGCGTTGATTTAGTGATCCGCTATATATAAACCATATGGCCTGCGATAGCCCCATGCACACGCCACTTCTTATGTTATTACGTACATGTGGGTCGTGGTAGTATAGTAGTCCAGAAGACAGTACAATGTCTTGTCAGTCTACACGGTTTGTCACGCGTACTTTTGGGCAGACATGACAAGGTCTGGTGCGTTGTGTACGCATCCTTGCTGTGTTTACGTGTCCAAAAGCCCGAACACTGATAAACATTTCCCATTCCATGTACATGTACTATTCGTCTATACGTAACTCCAGTTACTAAGCTGCGCATTCGCTCGCTCCACAATGTCCTGCCGTCAGTCTAGTATTCTGTAAATTATCCTTGGAAAGCTTAAATAAAGGAAGAATCTTCCACTTGCCAATTACATTGATAAATCATTGTGCCTCAATATTCTACGCATGTGTGTACGTGTCCTTTCTGCTCTTGCGAACTGACGTAAAACGTGGTCAACTCTTTGTTGAGGTAAATTTAATTCTTTCTTTCTTGGTTGGTCAGTTTTCGTAATAGTCATGCGCGATACTGATAGACTCTGTTTGTCAGTAAATGAGGTTTCTAGCTTGGCTCTATTTGCATTTGACATTTAGGCCGACATTGCACATGGGCTGAAGGAACGAATTGTATCTGCTGCTAAAGCTGACTGTAATATGGCTCATCCTCATGTTGTGTTGTAATTAGGACTCATGGCCATGTGGTTCCTGTTATTCAGATTCATGTAGGAATGAGTGTTATTATCCTCTTTCAGATTGTTGGAGCAGATTTCAATGTTCGATTATGCTTTCAAGGAGAGTGCGGTCGCCAATCAATTCCATTTAACATCAAGAAAGAGGTTTCCCATTTGTCGATCAAGGGAAGAGTAGGTGCCACAGGGTGGTTACGTGTGATGGTGGCTGGAGAAGAGGATCGCGAGGAAATCCACTTGAATATACCGTACCAGCTGTCTCCGTGTCCACCGGGGTTTCATTATACAAATCATCTCCCCAAAGCGGTATGGATCATAGTTCTATTCATGACAATGAAGAAAGATTCGTTATTCTGGCAACTGCTGGATAACTATGGCCAACTCCAGGCAGCCCGAGGGGATACCCGCGAAATGCTTGGTCTGGAAAATCATGCATTCATTGTTGCACTGGCAAAAAGAAATGGCAGCTCATTGTATGGTATTGTATGATATTGTATTTCCACAAACAGCTTGAAAAGCTAGTACAGGGAGCCAAGGCTCATAACATGGTTAGAGTTAGGTGCAGGAGAGTAATCAATGGTAATGTTCAGAATGTTCATGGACTTCAGCAATTTATGATAATGTTTATGGGATTGAGTAATCAATGATAATGTGCATGGAATTATGGTCTATTACATGCGGAAATGAAGAAAGGAAAGTATAATGGAAAGGCAGAGCATTTATTGTTTATAAGACGGTCTTGTGTACATGCTGGGAACAGGGGTATAGCAAGCTGAAAAGCTGGAGGCGGGCGCCTTGTCGAAACGACAGGAGATCTTTGGCCTGCTGCAGGTCCTTGGGGAGAGAACTGAAAGTTGTGCATGCATGAAAGTTTGGGGTTCTCGGAACTGTATGGTGTTTGGGATCGGTGTGGTAAAGTACGCTTGCCTGTGAAGGTTGTGATGATAATTGCGTCGGGGAAAGGCCTCGGCTAGCAGGTGGGCTGGCATGCTCATTGATGAAGATATAAACTTGTTTCCCAAAGTCAAAGTATATTTCCAACGTCAACTAATCCGTTCAGCTCGGACATCTTGCACAGTGTTTCCTTTCAATTTCTTCCGTAACTGTTTTGTCTTGTCAAACTTTTTTTCTGCAGAACTGTTTAACTCTATGTGCATGATTCATTTTTCTTTCTCTCTCTTCTGTCGTCCTCTCTCTTTCTGTAACCGTTGTTAACTGTCTGTGTCCTTTAACACATGAGACTTCAGTACATGTAATTTGAGTTCAATTAGAAAAACCAAAGGACGAAATAGACAAGCAAGCAAGGATATTAATAGGCAAAGGTAGAGAGCCCTTTCTAGACTTATCAGCTGCAGGAAGGTGCTAACCCAACAGCTCAACAAGTATCACCTGTAGAAGGTGTTAACCCAACACAACAATGAGTAATCGCAATCACACCGTTACACCATCCCTCTCCCTATTGCTGACAGGCTAAGTAGTCACGCAAAGGAAGAATTGGATCACCAACTTCATCAGCAAGAAAATGTTCAGGCTTCCAGGTGGGTTCTTGATACCCTTTCCACTTTATGGCACATTGTTTTCTTCCTTGGAACTGACGATGAGACAGCACTGCTTTGACAACATAACGTTCCTACCCATCTGCATTGACGATCGGCGGCGGTGGAGTTGGTAGTGGATCCTGGAGACTCGCATCCTCGTGGTAAACCCTCAGGGCGGCTCTGTTAAACACTGGATGAGCGCGACACCAGATCGGCAGGCCCACACGGGCTGTTGTTCTTGTTGGAATGTCCAATACCTTAAAAGGACTGAACCAGCGGGGCCGGAGCTTGGCACATGGTTGGTCGCGGGAAACCAGAGTCGAGAAATAGTCCCTATGGATGAGTACCTTGTCACCTCGCTGAATCCGATTTGCTTTACGCAAGCAATCCGCATATAGAGTTTGCTCGTCCAAAGCCACTTGTATGCCATCCTTTGCAAGTCGCAGCACTTCTTCCTGGCGTTCGAGCCAACCACTAACAGGAAGAACTCCACATGGCGAAAAGACCGCCTCAGGTGGAGACAGGGGGTGAAACCCGTAGTTCAAGTAGAATGGCGTTTCTCCAGTTGAGCCTTGGACAAGGTCGTTGTAGGCAAATTCACACCAAGGTAGAACCTCTTCCCAATTTGCTTGCCGATGGTTAACAGCTGTACATAAGATCTGAGAGATAACTCGGTGTGATCTTTCTGTTAAGCTGTCTGTTTGTGGATGATTTGCCACGCTCATTTCCAAGCGAACGCCAAGATGATTGAACACATACCGATAAAATTCGAAAGTAAATCATGGATCCCGATCACTGACGATAGAAGAGCTTAATCCATGCAGGTGGAAGACGTTCGGAATGTACAAGTCCGCAGTGCCTTCAGCATCGACGATTGACCTAGTAGGCACGAAATGAGCCTGCTTGGTAAGACGATCAACGAAAGTTAAGATCGTGTCATTTCCTTGGATAGACACTGGTAGACTGGTTATAAAGTCCATTCCTATGCTTTGCCATGGTCGTTCTGGGGCCTCAAGTGGATTCAGTGGGCACTGACTTGGTTTGTAGCCTTTACTGCGTTGGCAAACACTACAAGTCTTGACAAACCTAGCAACATCTCTCCCCATGCGAGGCCAGTAGAAACTTCTAGAGACCCACAGGAACGTTCGATCTCTTCCTGGGTGACCGAACGTTACAGTCTCATGGCTGAGATTCAGTTGGCTACGCCACAACGGTCCTCTCGGAATGCAGAGCTTCCGATTTGCGCCATCCTTGAGGTAGAGACGTTTTGCCTCGTCGCAGATGTACTTCTCTTTGATAGCGCTCTGTTGTTCCGTCTTCACTGTGTCAATTATCCTCTTCATCTTTCTATTGGTCGTGTATCCTCTGCTCAACTGCGCGTGAAACTCTGGTGTTTTGTCCAGAGTGATCGCTGTAGCAGTGCCCTCCACTGAAGTTAGTCGAGACAGCGCATCCACCACGTTATCTCTTCCGGAACAATGGCTTATAGTCACATCAAAGTCCGCTAGTAAATCCAGCCAACGGGCTTCTCGCTTGGTGAGTCCCGTCTTCGACTTCAGATAGGTGACACCTCGATTGTTGGTAATTAGCTCAAAAGGCTTGCAGAGGTAGACTTTCCATTCTCTCAGTGCATGAAATGCTGCAAGGGTCTCCTGCTCCGTCGCGTGATAATTTCTTTCTTCATGTCTTAGCCTTCGGCTCGTGAAGGCGACCGGATGCCATTGCTCTTGGTCATCTTGCTGAAGAAGTACCTCTCCAATCACATGGTCACTGGCATCGGTCATTACTCGGAGCGATCTGTCAACGTCAGGCAGGCAGGGAACGGGAGCTGTGATCAGAGCATGCTTTAGCCTTGTGAAAGCATCATCACAATCACCTGTCCACGTGAATCTTGTGTACCATCCTGTCAACTCCTCCAGTAGACGAGAAATCCTTGAGTAATCCCTGATGCTAAACCGCCTGAAATAGTTAGCAAAGCCGAGGAAGCGTCGAACTTCAGTCACCGAATTAGGGTGCGGCCAAGCGCGCACGGTTTCTAGCTTCTCCGGATCGGCTTTGAGAGTCCATCCGGTCAGCACATGGCCCAAGAAACGGACCTCCATGGAAGCGAACTCGCACTTTGATAACTTACAGAACAGTTGTTCTTCAGCTCGGGCTGTGAGCACATCATCCAGGTGACGAAGGTGATCAGTCCACTTGTGGCTGAAGATGAGTATGTCGTCAAGGAAGACCACGACGCAAACCCATAGGTATGGTCCCAGCACTCGATTCATTAACGACATAAATGTTGCTGGTGCATTGGTTAGACCAAAGCCCATGACGCGGAATTTTTCTTCGTTGACACGGACCTGATGATAGCCGAACGCTAAGTCCAACTTCGAGAAATATGTCGCGCCTCGTACGGTGTCAAACAGGTCTTCTATACTCGGAAGAAAGGTCTGCATCTTGACAGTTAAGGGATCCGTCGCTTTTCTTGAAGAAGAACACTGGCGCTCGGTAGGGAGAGGTACTGTGTTCAATAAAGCCATGCCTCAAAAGCTCCTCCAGTTGCCTTTTAAGCTCACCGAATTATGGCTGTGAGAGGCGGAAGGGTGGCCGGGAGGGCGGTACACTGCCGGGCTCCACTTCGATCTTGTGCTCGACAGAACGCTCTGGGGGTAGATGCGTTGGCAATTGGTCTGGAAAGCGAAATTTCTGCTTTTCGAGAAGTTTCGTAATCTCTCTTCGTCTCTCCCCTTCCGCCTTGATCTTAGCTCGACTCAACCAGCCGGTCCCTGGCAATCGATCAACTTCGTTTGAGTCTTCCGTCAATTGGACAACCACCAGTTGAGCCCCTCTGCGTAACTCCGTACGGGCTCGTCTCACGCTCATAAATTGCGGAGGATTCCAATCCTCCGGAGTGGCTGCCTGATCTCCGGATCTTGGTACAGAGGTGGCAATGAAGTCGTCAGCTGGGATGCAATGACGCTCTCCTCCAGACTCAGTGGTCACGCCGTTCGTCCTAAAGTCGATCGACAGGTTAAATTTGGATAACCATGGTTTTCCCGAGATCATATCGTAACTGCTTGGTTCGATAACGTGAAAGGAATCTTTCCAACTTAAATCGCCGATTCTGAGATGGAGATTTGCCGTCCTGACATTCCTCATCATTTGTTGGCGACCGTCCGCAAGCGTAACCGTGAATTCTTCGTCGCCCTCAATCGTTATGACCTCAGCTTTTTTTTCACCTAGTCCCTCGATACAAAGTTGTGGGTGGCTCCCGAATCAATAAGACATCTGGCTTCTTGATCTCCCACCCTAACTGTCGCTACAAGTAACTCGTGACACTTCCCATCAAGCTGCTTAAGGCTAGGGTCTCGTTCGAGCGCTCCGACACCCGCCAGTGGATTTGCTCCCTCTCTCACTGGCGGTTGTCGTTTGGGTAAACTTCATTGCGGCAACCGGCGGCACGATGACCAGGCTGCTTACATCGAAAGCAGCATACCTCCTTCAACAAACGCTGCCTCTCCTCCTGAAATAACTTAATTCGCTGCTCCGCACGCACGGGCCGCTGGCGAAGTCCGAGGAGTTTCTGTCGGTTGACTTCCGCTGTTACACGAGAGTCACAAAAATCGCACGCGCACCTCCGAGCCGATCGAATGGCATCTTGCAGCGTTACAGGGTGCTGTTTACGAACTTCGCATCTTAGCTGTTCATTAGCAAGACCGGTTATGAACAGTGCAGCCTTAGTCAGTTCGTCGACCTTCGCCAGAAGGCAGAGTCCGGTGAACGACGAAACTTACGACTCCAAATCACCAGACTGACGGGCTTGCACAAGAAGGAATCTGTTCCTCTCTTCATCATGCGGAGTAGCGAAGGCATTTGTGAGCAGTTACTTAAAGCGCGACCATTCCTTGGGCCGTCCGCCCCCTTCTGATAAATTAATAAACCAACGCCGAGCATTACCTTCTAAAGACGACTCGGCGTAAGAGACCGGGTCTTCGGTTTCTGTCGTATGTGAATAGCTTCCCCCACCGCGAAAAGCCATTCCTTGAACTCTGATGGTCCTCCCGAAAATAGCGGGGGGTCCTTACCATACGGTCTCTCCGTCTTCCTCGCCGCACTCTTCTCGCCACCTCGGGTGAGCAGCCACACTTTAAGGGCAAGGGCGATAGCCATGCCAGTGAGTAGAGATAACAAAAATGTTAAGATAATTTTTCCTCTGCTGCCACTGTAACCGTTGTTAACTCTCCGCGTCCCTCAACACATGAGACTTCAGTACATGTAATTTGAGTTCAATTAGAAAAACCAAAAGGCGAAATAGACAAGCAAGCAAGGATATTAATAGGCAATGGTAGAAAGCCCTTTCCAGACTTATCAGCTGCAGGAAGGTGCTAACCCAACAGCTCAACAAGTATCACCTGGAGAAGGTGTTAACCCAACACAACAATGAGCAATCGCAATCACACCGTTACACTTTCGATTTATATTTCACGCCTGGCCATTTGAAAAAAATGTCACTATGTATGCCCATTGTAAACGTGACTATAGCTCAGTTAATTATGTAAAACAAAGAGAAAAACTCCATAGTCCCTGATGGAAATAACTCTGTCCCTTAATTAACCCACAATTTATTCTTTAGATGTATCTCAATCCCTAGAAAAAGGCTAGAATAGGCAATGTTGTATTCTGAACTTAGGAAAGTGAAAACATGAAAAGCAATTTCATGCAAGACTGTATCATCTTTATGCACGTACAGTGTCAATGCCGAACAAGCCCAGCAATAAAAGACTGCATTGCAGGGAGAAAGGTATGCAGGGCTCTCTGTACTATTGTTTCTCCTTGTATGCTACTAGTTATCCTTCGAGCCTCAAACATTTATTCCGATGTCCGCATCCCTCTGAAGCCGCTACATTTAATCAAAATGTGTTTATGCACCTTCTGGACCTCTGGCGGACACTAACAGGAAAATCAACCTGATGCTCTCTACGTACTTCTGTGAGGAAAACAAACGATCATATGAATATATTTGTTGACACACTGGAAATGTTTTCCTGTGTTCAGTTGGTGATCAGGAGAGACATGTGGGTTGGTCTTCTTTTCAAAACATCAAGAGAAGTCAACAGATCAGCGCTATGCAGCGAGCAATTTTCGGGTGATTTAAAAGCCATCTTCTCACGGATGGAAAAAACATATGGAGTGTGCTCATGGAAGAAAAACTTAATTTTTGAGAGGATGAAAGGTCATGAAAATAATTTGGTTTATGGAAAGTGCCTCAATGGATACTGTTTCAAAAATCATTCGGAAGACCAATCAGACACAGTTGTGGTTGATCCATGGTCACATCGTATATTAACTACAATCACCGACCATTCAGCTATTTCCTTAACACAATGTGCACCTCATCACACGGGATTGCTTTGTGGAAAATGTGAAGAAAACTTCAGCATGACAATGTATTCCAAGGTCAGTTGCATATGCCAGATTGAAGACAAATGCTGAGTAATCTAGGCCTGTGTTTCCTCTGTTAGAGACAGAAAAAAACAGGATAAAAACTAATAGTTAATTTAAACTATTTCCGCATCTACCATTAGTACCGAGATCATTGGATATCATTGTGTCGAAGTCTGGCCAGCCCCGCCGCTAATGTTAGTATAAACCGTTGCTATTGAAGAGTGGATATACTGTGTTATGTCATGTTAATCTGTTCATTTGTATCGCAAACACAACAGACAAAACAGATATACTACAAATCAAGCTACTACAGAGAAACTATACTTAAGAAGACAGAAAATCAAAGCGAATGACAAGAAAACAGTGGAAGCAGTGGAGAACACAGAAAAAGTGGTTGAAAGTGGTAGAAGAAGATGACTTGCTATTGATAGTTATCTATGTGCAGAGTAAAGATTCTTGAAAGACAAGTAGTAGACTCAGCCGAAAAAAATAAGAAGATTAAGTTTGGGACACTGTTAGAAGATATGTAGCATACCCAGAGCAATTTAAAATAGTGACACATCTGACTCCAGGAAAATGCAATGACTGTCCTGGAGAGAGAAAAACAAGAGGGGAGAAAGATAATGCTGAAATGTGAGGCAGGTGTACTCTTTGTTCGCTCCTCCAGACGTTCAGAGGGGGGTTTGTTCTCACTTGCTGTGTCTGAGCTCAGATGTGCATAGAATGTGTGTTCTGAGCTATGCATATCTATACAACAGCATGGCAATGATATGAGGCAAACACAGAATGATTATAGGGACGTAAAGCTGCCATGGTCGTTGAAGGAAGGGAAGTAGAAGATCAAATAGCTTAGTGTGCATACATAAAGCACATCTGAAGTTTCTAGAAGGGATCAGAAGATAAACAATCATTGTTTGGATAAGACTTACTGTAGCAGAGCTTCTCTTACTGAAGGGTTTACCCAATATGAGTTCAAACAGAGATTTCATCCACTTGATGTTTCGCAGACATGTGTGCCTTGTGGTACACAGAAAACCATCTATACAGGCGTGTTAGCTTCAACGTTTATCGTGGGATTTCTGCTCTTTCTCGTGTTTCTTTCCTGGAACTGGACAACAGAGATGGTCTCCTCATTTTCTTCTCTCTACTTTTTCAGTCAGGTGAGGGCATTTTGGTAACTTTTCTTTGCATTATGAAGATGATATATCATACTCACCCGGAAATAAGACCAGGGCTTATTTTTGCCCAAAGGCCCTTTCAGCGGGGCTTATTTTTGAGTGGGCTGTTATACGGGTAGGATTATTCTCGGGTGTGGTTTTGGTGCAAGGGTACACTGGTTTGAAGGCTTAGAAAAGATGGTATTATGCTTGCATTTGGGCCACGTATTCGCCTGTGCGAACTTGGGCCAAGTATTCGCACGTTTAAGAGAAATACAGATCACAGGAAGTACTTCGCTGTAGCTTCAACACTGTCACGCAGCATGGGCTTATTTTTGGATGGGCTTATACATGGGCAGGAAGATGATGTAAAAACAATTTGGGCGTATTTTCGGGTGGGCTTGTACACGGGTGGGCTCAATTTCAGATGAATACGGTAAAGTCTTTTTCTCAAAATTTTAATAGGTGAAGGGGATAAAGTAGATTAACTGTAAACATTTCTCTCCCTCAGTATTAAGTTTGCGTGATTTCACTGAATTGCCCTCATTCGTTGGTGCCTTTCCTTGCCCATTAGTAAAAAAAAAACTGTTACATGGGAATATTGCCTTTCATACATGAAAGCTTCAGAAGAAACCCCAGCCTGGGAGAACTCTATAGGACAGTCGTTTTAGTGTTGGCTACTTTTGAAGGTCAATTATGCTAGCATTGCCCCCTTTGAATTATAATGGCAAAGCAATAAAATGTTGGTACTTTAACCTTGATCTTGTTGCAGGCAATGACGTACACAACTTACTATCGTTCTGATCTCCCTCACGGCCATGTGTACATCTCACGTAGTTTGAATCTTGACTGGAGCTTTGGAATGTGTTTGACTGAAGACCTCAATGCTTTGCAACGCTTGGCTTGGTCATATCTAGCGCCTGCCTATCTGCTCACTCTGGTACTTCTCTCATTGTTCCTGAGTCGATTTTACCAACTCAACAGAATTTTTGGTCG
>JAOWAW010118842.1:0-12676 GCA_028565695.1 Nicola tetela
GAGAGAGGCAGTGAGTAAGGGAGGGAGGGAGGGAGGAAGGGAGGGAGGGAGGGAGAGAGGCAGTCAGAGAGGGAGGGAGAGAGGCAGTGAGGAAGGGAGGAAGAAAGAGAAAGAGAGAGAGAGAGAGAGAGAGAGAGAGAGAGAGAGAGAGAGAGAGAGAAGGAGAGAGAGAGAGAGAAGGGAGGGAGATAAAGGGAGAGGGGAAGGGAAGGTGGCTTGAGGAGAGAAGCGGAGGGAAATGAAGTGAAATGAAGGATAGAGACGGAAGGGAGAGAGGGCGGACTGATTTAAGGAGGAAGAACTGCCATTGTCATTTTTATTTTCTTGATCTGCTCTAGGTGGTGAGTGGCATTGCCAAGCTGGTTACTGGAGATGGTCTCTTGAAAGGGAGTGATGAAGAGCTGGTGGCATTTCTGAATTTCCTTACCAAGTGTGAAGAGACCGATGCTCCCTCTTTGGCTGAGGTGTTTGGGCTGCTTGACAGTGTCATGTTGAATAGGAAGTCAACTATCAGTAATGAGCAGCTGTGTGAGTTGTATAAACTTTCAGCCATGGCTGGAAAGATGAGTCAGCCAATATGGACTGTGTGCAGAGAACGAATAGTTGATGGAAGCTTATCTTCTGCTTCAGAAGTGAAGGCTCTGCTGAATCTTGCTGTGAGTGAATCATCTATCTCGGCACTATTCTATGTTTGTTGTTTTAACCTTTTCCATCGATTTATCTTTCTTGGATATGTGTTGGGTGTTCTCACTCCTTTCCGTTTCACTCCCTCCCTCCTCCCTTTTCTTTCTTTCTCTGTCTCCATCTCTCAATCACTTCCTCTTTTCTTCTCAATTACCAGCTCCCTCTCATTCTCTTCTGCTCTGTCTTTCTGTCTCTCAAGGGCATGTCTGAAATCATGTCACCCAAGTTAGCAACCTGGTTGATGAGAAAAAAATGTACCTGGTTTAAAATTGTCTTCAGTTTGAGGGTGATGTAGTTGATGTATGTCATAAGACTGTATGCTGACTCTACAAAGTGCAAATCCATGTAACTTGACCTACAAGTACATGCTTGACTAAGAAGATGCCCCTGATAGCTCTCTTTAGTAGTGGTAGCAGTTTGTGTCAGCTATATTGTACTGTGGTGGGTCTAAGGGTCTTTCTCTATGCATATCTACCTCTATCTCTCGCTGTGTGTCTCTTTCTCTTCCCTTTTCTCATCTTGATTTGCATCTCGCAATGTATGCCTGTTTGTCCATTATGTCTGTCTCCCCCGTGTTCTCTGTCTCCTCTCTGGTTTTTGACTCTCTCTCTCTCTCTCTCTCTTTCTCTCTCTCTCTCTCTCTCTCTCTCTCTCTCTCTCTCTCTCTCTCTCTCTCGTTCTCTCTGTGCCATGCTTCTTCAAGACGTGTGGTGCATGTGCACCTGTTTTCAGTGTCATGCAGTGATGGCTGATGTCTGTTAGAATGTCATGGAGATCACCTAAAATTGTGTGAAGACTGATCCATGGGTACAGGCCAGAGGGTACATGGCAGATTGTATTCTTGTTTGCTAAACAAGTCATATTGACTCTTTCCTGTGCTTACCCAAGTGTTTATCCGTGTCCAATTGACAGTGACACTTCAAAGTACATCAATGATGAGAAGACAAGTAATGTCAATTTTTTTTATTCTTAATCCTGCCTCTTCTTTACTTTCTTCCGTTTACTGCTCCATAGCCTTTTCATTTAGAAGATGAACAGGTTTTGGCCAGAGTTCTTCCCATTGTGCATGCATCACCGAGTGATCTATCTCTCCCAGTTTCGATGAAACTCATTACACATTGTTTGCGAGATGACAACTTGATGAATGTGGCTGAGGACCTGTTTGCGAGGGGCTTTACTGAAAAAAGGCTTACTGAAGTTAACATTGATGTCTTGACGCAATGGCTGAAAGAACTAGCAATGGACAAGTTTGTTGGGGTGAGTTGTTTTGCTTTTTATTTCACTCAAAGATGAGTTTTTATTTAGGGAAGCAGACTGACATGATGCAATGGAGTTGGCCCAGGGGAACTCTGTGATAGGTGCTTTCATGTTTTTGTGTTACTGTGATCAAGTCATCTTGGCGTACAACGCCTTGTGGTTTACAATGACAAAAAGAACTGCTTGCTGTTTCTACAATTCATTGACTCCTGCCAGATTGTGTTTTTTTGTGTGTAATGTCGCATTATTGAGTACAATTTTCCGTGTAGTACTGATCCTGCCGTGTAATGAGGATTATTCTGCTTATATACGTATAGCCGGTGACAACATTGTAGGTCTACAGCTGCAATACTCCTTTGTAACAAATTGTTGTTGCTTTTAAATTTTAATTCATCCATAGTATTGATTCACCTAACAGAACCACAATTACATACTAAGTTACAATGTTTTAATGTGCTACATATTACCATATAATTGTCTAACTTATGCCACATAATGCACTTGTTTTCTCTGCATAATTATGTTCATAATTTCTCAAAATTGTCTGCATACTCCAATGGAGACGGGCTAACATGTGTATGTGCGTAGAGGACTTAAGGAACACGTAGACCGATTCAGGAACATGTTTCTTGAAATTAAGCCTTCTGACCAAGTAGGCTTTGTTATCAATCAAACTAGTTGCCTCTGAAATGATGAAGTGATTTGAATAGTATTTTTCTGAGAACAGTACTCCGAAAGGTGGAGATGGCAAACACATGGTCTTCAGTTCAGGCTACTTTTAGTCAGGCAAGGAGTCTGTTCTCAGGACAGCCACTTGAAAAACATTAGAAGCAGTTCTAGCTTACCTCTTCTGATGACTTCCTTGTTTGTTTTATTCGCTTTGTCATTTCACGGACCACAAAATGTTCCTGCAGATTTTTTTCTGTCTACAAATTTAGTTGTAGTTGTTTTAGGCCAGCCAGTTAGTATTCAAAACCTTAATGACTCACACCCTGTGACTACTATTATCTAGTGATGAGTTGGGTAGCGTTTTTTTCAGGTATCGGCTATCGGGTACCATTTCATGGGTAGCATGGGTACCTGAGTGGGTAATAGCATCGGAAGGGCAGTTTGATATGAACCTCCTCCTCAACATCGCTCCTTGAGCGATTGAATATTTGGTGTGGAGAAGTAGCTTCATGATATCACGGACATGTTACTAGCCGCTGCATACTGCACATCGGAGTGAACAAACTTTGTGGACTGTACACTTTGAAGTTGTTGTATATTGTATACCCTACAGCTTTCAAGCAGGCGAGACATTGCCCAATCAGGCACTTTTTCCCTAAAAACTGTGATATTTTTTTGGTTACCATGCGTAGCTAACTACTTGAGCACATCACTACATAATGGCCATCTACAACTTCAGTGCAAGGGATAAAGGCAGTGAAGCAGTGCTAAGAATGTTTTTTCATGATGTTTGATTGATGTTTACAAGCTGTGGCTCTTGCATGTATTTACTCGTGTCTCTTTCATTCTCCTGTGGACTTTACTTAGGTGCGTGCTGTCAGCCGTCTCCTGGCAAAGATAAACTCCAGTGCATCTGGAGAGTTGATTAAACATTTTCTACACACATGTGGGACCATTGAAGGTACATTGGTTGGTGAAAATGCAGTGGCACTCTTCCAGCTTGCGTGTGATCAAGGTGGCTTTGACAATGGAGCCTCGATAAGGATGCTTTGCAAGGTATTGGTTATTGATGCTGTAAAATCAGAAAGTTTTGGTGTCTGTTAATTTCGGTAAATCCATTTTTCTTTCATTTTGGTAACATTAATTTTTGGTAGACTGATGGCAGACAGCTCTTGTTTTCACGTGCCTTTGTGTGCCACATGTGTACTGGTACCTAGCTCATGCCCCTGATCTCACTGTGTGCACAATCGAAAGACTGACCAGGCAGCCGTGCAAGCTATAACGCTATGTTCACCAGCAAGCAGCTTGCGCATGTATCATACTTGCACTTGATACATTCGGGCTGCTACTGCTTGTAGCACTAGTTTCACTTTCAGATTGTCGTTCGCATTCGGATAATTCTGTTGCATGCAGGGGGTGGAGAGATGTTGCTATAGCAGTTCAATGCAGCACTTGGCAATGCTAACATGTTTATTTAAATTACTACAATTATGACATTAACAGTGATATTAGTAAAATCTAATAGTGCTATCATGGTACTCAGTATGCACTCTATTTGTAGGTCTTCAGAGCTTTGGGTACCAGTACCAAAAGTTAATGACACTGAAAATTTCCATTTTCAGATCCTATTGACATTGAATTTAGGTACTTAGAACATGCACTGAATTTACTGAAAATTAAAAGACACCAGAAATTTCTGATTTTAGTATGGAAATTTCTGATTTAGTATGGAAATTTCTGATTTTAGTATGTATGATTAGCCCCTTTTCTTGCATCTTGAAGTCTGTGTTAGTGTGTGTGGAACCCTTCTGTAGCCTTCACCATTTCGTGCCCAGAGGATTCTTGGCTGTTTTTCAGCTCATCTTGAATCCCCCAGGCTATAGCTGTGAGCTGCAACCAAACTTGTCATTTCGAAACATTTCCCTTCTCGTTGAGGCTATTTATTCAGCAGAAAGAGATGACTTTGTGACATGTGTGACATGGGCATGACCTCCAGCTTTGCATCCTCTCACTGCATGGCATAATATCTAAAAGGCTTGCATTGAAAAGTGCGTTTCGCTGCATTTCTTAGCTCATATCTTAGCCGTTGATCTGATTGTGCTGAAATTTTCCAATGTTAGTTGAATACCTGATGGAAAAAATGTACCACAGGCTCTTTAAAAAGAGTGCCATTTTTACTTATGGAGTGTTGAAGGTACACCAGTACAGAAAATGAGTGTGTTCACTGGTTTGATAGGTTCTAGGTAGGATTTCAAGAAACTGTAGTACCTTTTTTAAAGAGCAACAAAACGACTATCTTCCAAATTTCAGCCTGAGCAGGCTATCTGGTGAGCCCTTACAGCTTAAGAAAGTTTATTAGTTCTTAATTTCAACCTCTATTTTCTCTGCCCACACAGTGAGTAATGTGATGGCTTTTCCACCAAGGGTCTCCTTAGGCTGTAGGCTTTCCATTGGTGTTGCAGTCAAACCTGTGAACTATGGGCACCCAAGAGACTGGCAGTGTCCTCAATTCTCAGGCTTACAGTTATTGCACAATCACCATTGTGAGCCACGTGCCCTAACACACACTGATGCTGACAGTGCTTGCTTGTGAATCATAGGGCCTAAAATGAGAATAAAGAGAGGACTAGAGCGACAGAACATTTACAGACCATGTTGTTGAGTTAATCATTTAGTCATACATACAAAACACCAACGTTCGGGTACATGCTCATTCCTTTCATAGGAATCTTCAATCTCTCTCTGTCGCTTCATGATGCTACCGACCTGCATTTTATCATTGCCAAATTTCAAAACGACATCATGGCAACTCTTATGCGAATCATATGCTTTAATTAGTGCTACTTTCTTGTTGAGAGGAAGCTCCTCTCGGTCTTGCCTTTTCTACTTCATTGTAGAGAGAAAACGTTAACTGGTATAAGAATGGAGTTTTCCAAAGTCACTGGAAGTGAAAAGCTGCAATGCAAGAAAGTCTGAACTCAAAACTTCAAATTTCCTTGGTGAAATGATCCTCTCGGGCACTTGTACGCTACTTGCATATGATGTGTGGGATTGATATCAAGAGTACTAACCGGCGTGAGCTTGCACCTAGGCCACTTGCAATCTGGCGTTTTGACTGTGTATGAACATGGTTATTCAACGTGGTTTGAAATTCCATCTGAGGGACTACACCATCCTTAATTACCAGAGCGTGTCTGAAGGTTTTGGTGAAATGTGCTTCCTCTAGTAATTGTAGAGGTCATAACAGGTGTAGAACCCACACAGCTAAACTGTAAACCCTTAGAAGTGTGTGGCTGCTGTCATGGAAAATTTCGTGAGTAAATTTGATGCTGATGTTTCTTATACGGAAGCCTTGCAGACCGCTCCTTTATTTTTATACATAGCGGTTTGTTGGCTGTGGTTAGCCCAATGATTATTTGGACATGCAACGTTCTTCCATGTGAAGTGTCAAGTCTTCTGAATCACACAAGAGCGTTCATGCCTGAAGAATCATAAGCAATCATTTTTCTACTTACTCTTGCACTGGCTTAGAGTGCACAGCGGACTGTAATCTGTGGCAACCAAGGGCATAGCTATACGAAAATCATCATCACTTTCCACTTCTGCCATCATGCCATCCAGATGGCGTGATGGTGGAAGTGGAAAGTGATGATGATTTTCGTTTGCTAGGCGAATTGGTGCCATAGGTGAGCTTGGTCCCCACAGACAGTTGGAGGCTTTTTTACAAATTTTTCTCTTTCATTGTGAATTCCGTTTGCCTAGGCGCTTGGTCACTGCAGGTTTGAGTCCACTGTGCACTCCAAGCCGGTGCACAAATGAGAAAAGGATATATTAAGTTTTCTGAATGTTGAGGTGTGCTGGACCAAACTGACAAGCAGCCAAGTGACCAGGCTGAGGAAGGGAAAGGCAAAGCAAGTTGTCAAATGCACAACTCAGGCTTTCATGTTTTTCTCTTAGCTGAAGTAATTGGGAAGAATTCTTTGGCAGATAATGAATCTGTTAAGCTTTTTAATGGGATTGTTACTGTGTTGTTGCCCTCCAGGAAGCTAAGAAGGTCATGGCAGAATGGAATCTCAAGACTTGCTTTGCGGTCTGGGAGGTCTTGGCTCGAATAACGTCGTATTCTAGGCAGGCTGATCAACTTCAGCGGAGGTTGGATGGCCGTTTAATTGACCTTTGCACTGCGGCACCACTGGAGGAGGTATGTTAGGGAGGATTGCTTACTTGTAGTGATGAATGATTCGTCCAATTAATCGATTAATTGTTAAGAGAGCGATTAATTAATTCTTATTTTCGAGATTATTAATCTGTCAAGGCATGTACAGTGGTAGGTGCTTCTTGCTCTCTCTCAGACCAGACGGATAGTACTACTACCAGCATAACGCTGAGCAAAGACACAAGCCGCAATATTCTATTCTTGGTGCACAGTACTGGACTGTGTGGCATTGGTGTTGCGCACCTTGATCGCTTGTACATGCACTTTTTTTCTTTATTTAAGCATGTTCCCTGATGTTTAGTGGGCATGCACTGCTCATACTATAGCGTTATTTTGACTTTTGTGGTCCCAGATTCACTAAAAAGCAACCACAAAGCAAAACACTTGAGCTCTGCACATGCTTGCAATGTTGCAGCTGACCTACGGTCTTTTGCTCGAGATGCACCATTAACTTGGCAAAAGTTCAACGTGCAACATTCTGTGGTGTTAGTAACCTTCAGTGATGGGATCTGCATGGGAAAGCGGATTCATTAATTGTTTGGAAAAACAAAAGATTAATTGTTTGCAAAAATCCTGAATTGTTTCGTCACTACTTACTTGTGGGTTCTTGGACTTTGTGTGCTAGTTGGTTCTGTGCAAGCTCATTCAGTATTTTTGATTTCTTTTCAGCTGCTGAAGTCTTGCCAACAAGCCCACCTTTCAGTAAATGTTTGTTAACAGGGCGATTCTAGGCACAGGTGCACTGAGAACACCTGTGTGTGGCCTCTTTGACATAACTCTTGGTTGACAAAAAAAGGTGGCAAGTACCAGTCCAAGAGGAACGACCTACAGTGTATGCCGTGGCATGATGCATGCATTCGCCTGTCACTGTTTTTGGTGCTATGTGAAAAGAAAAGAACTGGTTGCTGGTAGTATCTTCCCACTGGTCCAAAGTGTGCCTGGACAGTTGTTTGATTTGTTGGAAAGTTAGTGGAAACCTCATCTTCTGCTTGTTGTTGGGGCAAGACATTTGATTGTAATTCTGTAAAAGAATGGGGAAAAGGCATTTGGACACCACTGCTAATGAATTCAATGTTAATCTTCTTTATTTCTTCATACTTTTTTTTATGCTGTTTGTCCCAGTTGCCTGCGTTATTGAGACATGCAATGGCAGTGAAGCAATGGAAGTCACCATTACTGTTTGCAATTCAGGAGAAGATTGCGGGCTTCTTGTTTGACAGAGAGCGGCTCCTTGGTCCCAGAGAGCTTTACAATATCGGCATGATGATCATGGGACACTGTGATTTATTTGAGCCGCAGTTTGTACAGACCAATATGCGCGTATTGTTTGAAGATGAGCGGCTGTTTTCCAAGGTCGATGCTAAGTCAGTAATGGAGTTTTGCCGAGCCTTTCGAGAGGTGTGCAGCCCATGGAATTGCCATCCCGGTGCACTGTTGAAGTTTTTGGATGTGCAGACGTCGCTGGATGTTGTTGATACCATTGTCATAGTTGGGCTCTTGTGGCAACACCATCCTTTTCTGCAGCTTTTTCGCGGGCACCTGCAGGTGAGCAGCAGTGTTTGTGGCAGTACTTGTAAGGGTGCTGGCAAGCTGTTTATTGCAAACAAGATAACTATATTGGAGTAGGTGTCCTAAGAAAAGAGAAGTTCTGATGCTAGGAGCAAAGTCACTGCTAGGTGGTAACCTTACTGTCATGAAATATGTTATAAAATATGTTATGAAATATGTGATGAATCTATTGCACTTGTACATCTATGTATGCTACTTATCTTGTGTGTGTTTCTATTTTTTTCATAAAATTGTTTGTGCACATTGACCATTGGCTCAATGCAGGACGCAACGGCCATCATTGAGCGGCTTATGTCATTAACCGATTTCCGACAAGCCAGTGATCAGCAGCTGTTGGACATTTTGTGTCCCATTGCCCGCCTTAAACCAGTGGACAATGCACGGTCAAGGAGAATTTTGAGTCTGTTTGAAGAACGTGATGTGGATTCGCTCATCAAGACTCATCCTGCTTTGGCTTGCACGCTATATTTAGTCTCGTCGACTGCAGGGCAGAAGGCTAATCCCTTTCGAGAGAGAGCCCTGAATATGCTGACGGAATCAATTCCAGCTGAAAGTGTTCTTGATGTTGCAAAGGCAATGGTTGTAAGTGCTTCACTCTCCTCTTCACCTTATTTCCTGGCTTAGCCATCGTCTTTTCCTTCCTCTTTCATTCTCTCATCTTCTCTCTCTCTCTCTCTCTCTCTCTTTCTCTTTCTCTCTCTCTCTCTGTCTCTGTCTCTGTCCCTGTCTCTCTGTCTCTCTCTCTCTGTCTCTGTCTCTCTCTCTCTCTCTTTGTTGACTTGTCTGTTGGCCACAGTGTCTGATATTGTTCTCACTGGGGTTTTTTTCCTTTGTGACACTGCTACTAGCTTTCTTGTTCTTTGTCTTACCTGTTCTAGCAAGCAGTTGCCCTGTGTCATATCTGAGGTTTGAAGTGCGAGTCCTGAAGTTCAATATGCCCATGAAACAGTAGTTCACTGTTCTGTCACCAAATTTTGGCATTTATTTGGTTATGGCGTATGTTTTCATTGGATTGTGCAACCAGTTCTTTGTTGGCAACTGTCCACATGCAGAGTTTAAGGTAGTTGTAAGCAACATCTTAAGTTATCTCCTTCTAACATGTAAAACATTTCTGAAAATCACAAGTCCCATGCAGTGGTATTCTCAGGCTTGTACTAAGTTGTGCACATCACTCCTGTCCTGGAATAGGTCAGTTTGCTACTTTTTTGAAGGTAACGAAATTAGTTTGCTTGGAGAAATTCCAGCATTGGGATGCCATGAGGATGCAGTATACTTCCACCAGTTTGCGCTTAGAGGCTGCAGTTGCTGCACAAGATTAGCTTGTACTGTGTGCATGTTAAGGCATCGCTGCAAGGGAAGTGGATGGAGATCTTATGCACCCCTTCACAAACTCCTTTTTCAGTTTGAAAGAGACATTCATTGCATGTCAATGAAGTCCTGTGCAGAATTGTATTGCCCTCTCGTCCTGAAAGCATGACGTGAAGTGAGTGTGCTTCGCCTAGGCTGCGCAGCGCCATCCCCAATTCGGCAATCTATGTTGAGACCTTCGAGCTTCCAAGTTATGTGACCATACTGTATGTTTGTGTTTATGTGGACCTTCGAGCTTCCAAGTTATGTGACCATACTGTATGTTTGTGTGTATGTGTTTGTGTGCGTGCCTGCGTGCACTTTGGGCCATGCATGCGAAGTGTGTATTAGTACACAATTGTAGTAATATCCTGAGCCATGCTAGTCCTAATGATGATGTAATGTATGGTATGTTCAGCCACAGGGTGTTGGCTATTTAGCCCTGAAACTGTCCAGCTTTGCTTTTCGAAGTACTAGTGTCAAAATTCCATAACCCTGAAGACTCTCATTTTCCCCAGATTCCCCTTCCATTAGTCTAATTAGTTTGGGACTCAATTTAAGTTACCCAATAGGAACAGACTATGCGGAAATTGGTTTTTTTTTAACTTCATGGCCCGTTACCCGGGTATTTTCTACAGCAGTATAATTTAAGGTCCGTACGGTCACACAGAAGCATGAGTCACAAGGTGCTTTGTTGATCTCACTTGCCTTCCTCTCATGTACATGTACATTGATAATGAATGACGACACAGATAGAACCTTTGATACCCGATTTCTACTGCTGCTTGGCGTGGACAGCTAGCTTATCTACAGTACTTGGGTATATCTATGTGCGTGTGCGTGCGTGTGTGTGTGTGTGTGTGTGTGTGTGTGTGTGTGTGTCTGTGCGTGTGTGAGTGTGTGCATGCGTGTGTGTAAGGTAGATGCAAACTTCCAATGCTTTTAAAAGGAAAAGGTCACGGAAACATGTTGGAGCCACCCTTTTTTCTTTTTTTTGCATATTGGAATTTTTTTCTTTTTTTTGCGTATTGTTGGAAGCTTTTCTGGCAATCTGCCTGACCCGAATGAAGATAGATCAAGTCAATCCTTCAAATTTTTGGCCCTGGAACATACATTGCTCAGACATTATTTTATTCGAACTGCAATGTGATTTCAATACAATGTCATACAACAGGTTATGTGGTGAAAAACAAAGTTTTAGTTTTTTTTAAGGCCCTAATATGTTGGTTCTATATTTCTTGTCACCCGTGCACATAGATCTTGACCCTCCCCTCAAAAAAAAAAGAAAAGAAAAACAATTGCTCGGGTTGAAGTACCATGAGTAAATCATTGATAAAATGCCTTAGTTTGATTACAACAAGCAGAGAAATCGAACTGTGCGAGTTATGGCAGAAGGGCAAGATGAGAAGGCTTTCTAGCAAGCTTTAGAATTATCAATGCCGATCGCCGGGTCACTGTTATCCCTCGGTGTCTCCATGAAATGACTCCAAAGTTAACTATTTGCAGGGTGGGAGAAGCACTCCGTGAAGTCCTCAAAAATAAGGTCAGCATGTAACTGTACGATCATGGCGGTCTGCAGTTGCCGTCCATCAAGGACTCTGTCATAACATCCTTTCTTGTCAGTTTACTGGTGATATGGCAATTCCTAAATGCAATGCCAACTGATGTGACCTTGACCATGACTGCTGCCTGTTTTTTTTTTTCAATGAAAGTTTTTTTTCTTCTCAACAGGAATGGATGATGAGAGATTGAATTAAAATGCAGTGTCCTAAGGTAGCTCAATCCAGTTGTGACATCACTATGGCAAGACATGCACATGAACTTAGATGCTCTGTGCACAGCTGTGTTGAGCTACCTCAACGATCATTTCTTTTGCAAGAGTGCGAGTTGAAGGAGTTTCCAGACTTGTTAGCAGTTGAGCCTTGCCAAAGATGTACATGAGAAACAGGCCAAAGACAAGCCTAAGAGATTATTCTGTGACTGATCCAAAGTTGGCCTAAATAACTTCTAAACCTTTTTTCTCGAAACTATGCCCTCGAAGGTCTGGGTGTTTTTAGCTTTAAGAGTGAAGTTCAAGACCTAATAACCATAAGTTTGGAGAGAATCTGTCAGTGTTTTCCTGTCCTGGGACATCCCACCATGTTTTTATTCACCCTTTTTAGGGGAATCAATTCTGGGCAATCATTTAGTATTTAGGAGAATAAGTGCTGTGCGAAATGTCCATCACTGTCTGTGCTTCAAGAGATCTCTTTTGTGTCTGTCAGTTGAATGAAGAATGGGATGACAAGATTATGCAGCGACTCCTTCCACTGGTGGAAGACAAGCCGTCCGGAGTTCCACGTGAGGTCCTTGAAAGGGTGCTTGAGATCTGCTTGCAGACAGATGGTTATGTGGCTGCAGCTAGCCAGATCTTTGCCAAGCTGTTTGACGTTTCGGTGGCTAAACCAGAAAAAGGCAAATTTCTACTTCATTTGATGAAAACCTTGGCGAACAACAAATCTATTGGGGTATGTACCGGTGTGTTTGTGTGTATGTGTGAATGTGTGTATGCTTGTATGTGTGTGTGTGGGTGTACGTATGTGTGTATGTGACAGTGTGTATGTTTGTCTGTGTGTTTGCGTGCAGGTGTATGTATATGCATATGTGTATGTGTGTAGTATGTCTGTGTTTGCATGCATGTGTAATAGTAGTACGTATGTATGTATGTATGTATGTATGTAGGTGCATACGTTTATGTGCGTATGCACATGTATGTATGTATGTATATGGGTTTATGTGTGTATGTACTTGAATGCATGTATGCGTGTGTGTGCGCCTGTACATGTATGTATGTTTATGTGTATATGTATGTATGTGGGCATAGGTGTGTGTGTGTGTGTGTGTGTGTGTGTGTGTGTGTGTGTGTGTGTGTGTGTGTGTGTGTGTGTGTGTGTG
>JAOWAW010118864.1:0-20158 GCA_028565695.1 Nicola tetela
TCTTCTTCTTCTTCTTCTTCTTCTTCTTCTTCTTCTTCTTCTTCTTCTTCTTCTTCTTCTTTCTTCTTCTTCTTCTTTCTTCTTCTTCTTCTTCTTCTTCTTCTTCTTCTTCTGCACCCGACGGCGAGATTTCTAGCGCTAATGGTGATTTGTAGTTATAATATACTGTGAAAGAAACAGAAGAAGAAAAGAGGAGACAGGATGAACATTATAAAAAGGAAAGAGAAATTGACTTTTAAGAAAAAAATTTGAGCTCTGCAATAAACAAGGAACGAACAGAGTTTGGGAGCGAATTCCACAGACAGAGAGGGAGGCACAGAGAGGTGATTAAGAGAGAATAGATTATTGGTCTCGGCAGACGGTAAACAAAACATGCACAACTCCGCAATGAAGCGGCGTGTTCCAGCGGTGGAGTAAGCTTAAGCCAGTGCTCAGCTGACATCCGCAGAAGGTTGGGGATTAATCCTAAAGAGACGCGAGACGCAAACTTGGCTAAATCAGCGGTGAGCGCACAGCAGGGCAAGGCTCTAGCCAGTGCATGACGGTGAGCTTTTTCCAGCTTTTCTGAATCAATCTTCTGGGGGCTTGGACCCCAACCAAGAGTTGCGTACTCCGCGATAGGCTGAATGGCGCCCGACTAGATTTCTTTGATGATGAATGAGAGGGCATTCTGGAATCCGGATCCAGGTCCCAGCACCAACGGGAAGAAAATGGGCCTCTGTGATCGTGTAAAGGACATCCTAGGCGAAAACTGTGTCACAGCGTGTGCCACTGCATGGTGTTCTCTGTGACTGTGAGGCTGTGTGGTTCTGAGAATGCACAGTGCCACGGTCGGTTGATATCACTTTGTGGGTGGGGAAAGGGGCGTTCTGCTCGCCCATAATGGCATTTTGGTCGCAGAAAAGCATAATTGTAGCGATTTTAGGCAAACTACGGGCAGTGCCTAAAGCATAAAACGGCACAAAGAGCAGCCTATTTTAATTAAGCCTCGTACCCAAGCCGTGTAAAGTCAGTACTCTTTACTATGTTAGACCATACTTAATGGAGGATGACACCGAGAACGCTGCAACAGTCCCACCAGTTGAGGTTTTCAAGGTACATGTACTGCATAGTTGCACGAACTGGTGTATGGACGAAATGCAAGACTTACAGAGGATTTTCCAGCACACTAGTCACAAGAAATTATTTTCCATAAGACGTTTTGCCAGAAATGTCTTTGGCTTCATCAGTCATAAGAAAGACAAGGGAGTACAGAAAGCTAGAGATACTTATACTATCCCGCTTAGGGTGTGAATGCATGTTACTATAAGTGTCAAAACTGTACAAGATGTGACAATGCGTTTCTAAGCAACGTGTCAGGACGTGTACGTGCTGTATGTATGGTGCGTTAATCGTTCTGGGAGAGCAGAGGCCCCTGGAATGCTCTTACTGAGGGCCCAAGCAACTCGCCTGCCTGTGTCCCCCTCTGCGAGCATCCTGGACGGCTCGAGGACAAGCTAAGAACTAAAACATGCAACTACAAGACGACCCGAAAAACAACTAAAAATTGAAATCAATTGGAAATAAATGTTGAACTTGGTGAGTCTGAAAACTACTGGAACAGTAAATAAAGTAAACCAGGGACTCTTTGAATAAAAAATTTAAAAGACTGTCTATTGGTCAAGTTGCTGCCATTGTAGCTGAGACTTCCCGTATGTTTTAGTTCTCTAATTATAAGGTTTCTCGACGTCCTGCAAGTAACACTGACGGTTACCTGAGATACTAGCATGTCTGCAACCACATGTGCCAATTATAATGAGGGTGATTTCTCATTTCAATGGGAGTTCGCCGCCTCGCAAGAAACCACTTCGACGGGAAACATTTTACTTCAACTTCTATTGCTGACTTCTCTAGTTTGTTGGATGGCTGACTGATTTCTATAATTAATGCGGTTTAACTTTCCTTATTTCAGGGTTGCATCCGGGGTGCATCTGGTGGCCAGTCGGGGAAGTCCTCATCAAACTCTTCCGTCAACCACATTTGAAGGGAAGCTCTTTCTCTCTGCTCATCTGACCACCGTTTTCTTTCTTTGAGAAATTCTACATACTCAACGCCATGTTTGCCGGCCAGAAAGTACCATCCAACAGATCTCGCGCGGAAATAGCGAAACTTGAAAAACCACTCAGCGGATTTGTCCTTCTTTTCATCATAGTAGATTCGTCGGAGCATGTAAGCTGTATCCATAAGAAGAGAGTTTATAACTAAGAAAGACCCATCGTATCCTTTGTTTCTTAGCTCTTCATGAAAGCCGAAAAGCGCTCTAAAGCATGTCAGGGCTGCTGCTCGAGCGGAAACGTCAGGGTACCGTTTGAAGGCATTTCTGGCTTTAGTAAAGTATTCAGTGATCGTTCTCAGAGGTGTCACTTTCACAGGATCATTTTCTGAGTCCCAAAATAGCCTGGATGTGAGATCTCCTATGCTCTGCTTGATTGCCTCCGCTGTGTAATCTTGAAGCTGTGCATAATACAAAATACTCTTCAGTGTGTAGATCGTTTGCTCAGCTGCAGTCTTATCCAGAAGAGCGCAGACCACTGTTATGTTTGGCAGGAGAATGCGCTCAATAATGAAGTGGAACTCCGCTCGATGTTCCTCTCTGACGTAAAATTCCAAACTGCTTATAAATTTGCTTAGGGATCCGTGAAAATTCTTCTGATCGTACAACAACCAGAGTCCTTCAAAGAGAGCCAGACGTCCATCAAATAAGCTCTTTGAATGAGAGATGTTGAGTGTTTCCAACTGATCATTGTTTTGCACCTGGGTAAACAACGAGGTAAAGCTCTTCCAAAGTCTGATACCGATTGAAAAGTGGCCAAGACGATGAGCTTGGAAGGAAGCATAATAAATGAGACTTTCCAGAAGAATACCAGAATTTGAGGGCCACGTCTGTTTATCAACATTTTCTGAACTCAACAAAACCGTTTTCAGCGTCCAAAGCGTTTTCATGGCCGCTCTAAATGCGCGGCAATTTTTCCGTAGCTCTTGCCACATATCGACTTCTTGAAATGTACCTAGAACAAGTTGATGGAGGGACTCACCAAGTGACGCATTGTCAGTTGCGACATTTCGCAAAAATGTCAATTGCTTTAAGTGAAGTTCGAGAATGTTCTGGGATATTTGACAGTATTGGATTAAGCGAGACAGTTTCTGAATTGTGTTCGCATCGATTTTACCACCGTCCGGTAGGCCATCTCTTCTTTGAAAGAAAATAAGGTAGGTCCATCTTACAACCTTGTCGTGGTCATTCATTATACTCTTCAACCATCTATCCGTCTTTAAACAGCTGTTTTTCTGAAACGCAGCCACTGCTTTCCTGAATTTCAAAAGCAGATAAACTATATCATCAACGCTTGGAACTGTTCTCAGTAGTAGCTTTGTTTGCGAAACTTGCTGAAGGTACACATTTCGGCTAGAACGTGAGCCCGTCTTTTCCAGGAAGTTGGCAATGATGCAATGAATTACAGCCACCTCACCAGCGTCGCCGTAGCTACGGTACTTCCCACAGCCAAACCAATACTGACTGTGCAAGCAACATTGGGCATAAATGTTCGCGACAGCCCGAGTAAATCTCTTCTTTCGTATCCTTGACCAAACACTGTCGTGAAAGGGATCTTGTGGAATTCCACAATCCCTACCCCAAGACTTATCGTCGCTTGCTAATGCCGAAAGTCCGATTTCACGGTTAATCATCCACAAGAAAGGCGAAAGCTTCTTGCGAAGCTCTTTGGAAGCGTCCACTCCGTGGAGATTACGTAAAGTGTAATTTTCTATGGCATCAGAAACAAATCGGAAAATATTGCCGCAGCGCTCCCCAAAATCAGCTTCTTCGGACAATCCCGAAACCGCCCCAAGAATATCAGAGGTACGATATACAACCTGTTTATGCATCTCGCTACGTATGCAACAGAAAATAGCACGTAGTTCATGTTTGATCTCGGGCGTTTCAATCGACTTTCCAGCGATTCTCGATTGGCGAATAAAATTATCCAGAAAACAGTCTCTTTTCCACAACATCTCCTGCAGTCTATGTAACATCAAACGGTGTATGTGTACAGTGTCTGTTGACTTTTCCCAACTGATCAAGCCTAGCTCTTCCAAAGCCTCTCGGCTTTGCGTCAAAGTATTTTCGGCGCTTTCTGAAAACACCCAGTTAATAATGCTGAGCACTTCAGATAACAGCTCTCTTGCCCACAACGATTTTATCTGATACAGACAGGAGGTGCCTAGCACCCGCTCTCCTGAATAGGTCTGTCTCAGGGCACTCCATAAAATGTTTTCTGAGTCGCATGAGCACATTTTCATCAACAATAAAACAACAAGTGAATTGTCTTTCAAGTAAGATTCAGAAGATTGGATGACACCTGTTAGACCTCTTACGTGAAGGTTGTCTCCGAATTCTTCTTCTATTCCTTTCCAGTTCAGGATGAGAGTCTCGCTTTCAATACTATACGGGCTTGACAAATTGTTTGTTAATCCTTTTCGGACGGAAAAGGTCAACAAGGAAGAATAGATGCGGACACAAAGTGGTAGATTACCTAAAACACCCTTTACCGCATTCTTGATCAACGCCCAACAGCTCGGTTCTATCCTCACGTTTAAACTCTTCGCTCTCGAGCTGACGAGCTGCATACTCTCCGCCGTAGCAAATGGCTTCAGGTAGACGATCTTCAGCGATGGCTTTAGCCTACTTAGAATATCTTTCACAACAGTGCTTCTTGTTGTGACGATAAAAGAATGACAGCTCCGGAAGAACACTTTATAGATAAGGTCGACTGTGGATGACGACACGTCGTCCAAAATAAAGAGCTTTCTCAATATCCAGTGCCCAGACGAGTTGTTCAATCTTAGAAAATCGCACTTTGTTCCTGTTAGTGCTGGAGAAGTTTCGCGTGAAAATGTACTTTCTAAGACAGCTTGGCGTTGTATTCGAAGCATTTCTTGTTGCAGATCAGCGCGGTCTGAACAGGAGAGCCACGTTTGTTGAGGATAGGGTGTCATCAGACTATGGGCCACTTCAGTCGCCAAAGAACTTTTACCAACTCCTGCCTGGCCAAAGATCAACACCGCGCGGTTGTCGTGGTGTGATCCCTCTTGCGTCAAAGTAGACCTGGCACAAAGAAGCTCTTGGGTTCTTCCCACAAAGGGCCGAGTTCTAAGGCGAAGAAGCCTTTCTCTTTCCTCGCTTACAGAATCTAAACCGTGATCGAAGTCTTCGAAGGTTCCTTGGTCCGAGCATATCAAGGTGCAGCAGTAACTTGTCAGCGAGTCATCCATCATACTGATAAGTTTAAAACACCCCTCCGTTTTTCGACGAAATTGGCTCACCCGCAATAGTCCGACAAGTTCGTCAATGTCGGATAAGACCTCGCCAATTTCCAAAATGCTTATTTCTTGTGCGTGAGCAAATGCGCTTCGCATTGCAAGGATCTTCTTGATCATTGCCAAGTATTCTGGCTTGGTTTTTCCATTCTTTGTTCCTGCTAAATGTGCCAAGTCGCGGGCTTTCATATGATCAATTTCATTCCGCAACATTCTGAGCAAAATGGGGAGATCTGTATCACGCACGAATACTTTCTTGTCGAGAGTTAGCTCCTTCTTGGGTCCGCATCGACCATTGTTTTGACGGGTATTATTGAAATGTGAAGATAACTTCTTCCTAAAGTCGCGAAAACTGGTGTAGAGAAGAGCGCGAGCTATTGTATCTGCTGAAAGCATGTACTGAGCAGGTGGTTCTGGCCCTGTTGATTGTTTGACTGTTTGCAGCAGATCCGAAATGTTCGTAAGTATTTCTGGAAAATTCTTTCGCTCTCGGCTCACAGATCGTATCAATATCATCAAGAGATCAATACTCAAACGTACTTCTCGCACGGATACAAATTCATCATGGAACGCCCAATTTCTCGCCGCCTCTACACCTTGTACCTGCTGAGAAAAGCGTTCTTTCTTTCGCTGATCCAATAGATCACCTCCACAGAACTTTGCCACATCATTAATCCGACATTGGAGAAGTTTACACAGAGCGTAAATATCAGTAATCGGCAGGCTATTCTCCAGACGTTCACGAACATGCCGTTTGACGCCAGCTGCAAAACACGCACACACCTTGTCCTTCCAGTCCTTTGGATTATTGTTTTTGACTGCGCTAAGGGCGAGGTCGGACAACCAGTGGCACGCGACGTTGTGACTGTCGATAAGGAAGGCGAAAGAGAGCTCCTCTGGTAAAAGCTCCAGTGCGGTTGCCATTTAAATTGTCAAATGATGTTCCACCTGTCCAATCGGGGAATGGTGCAAGCAGAATCGTCGCGTTGCCTTAGTCGGAACAGATTGGAAGTAAACGTGGTCTCTCTTCCATCAGCCAAGAAGTTAGCAAAAGAAGGGAAGCTTAGTTTTGCAGGAATTAAAGTTACAAAACGCCAGCTATGAGTTTCTTTCAGGTCGCAAAAGTCCAGGCCTTGCTTGGGATACGGTCTGCTTGGTTGGCGTAAGCTAATCTACGTGATATGTGAAGTTTAGCACGGGTTGAATGGAAATGCGGTTTTCAGCGAGCTTTATGCGGTGGCCGTCACATGTCCAGTTCTCCATTATGCATTATCTTTGTGAGTTTCAATTTCAACGTGTACAGAAGGTTTTGTTTCCGGATGTGAGCTAGGACTTGAGCCTAACTAATATCTCTTACTCGAAGTAGTCGACTTGGCCAGCGGCTTTACGATTCCAGAAGCGCATTTTCGTCATGTGTCAACGTGATTCAGGGCTAGCCGCGCCGGTATTTTTCTAGTTCTCTGCGCATTGCTTGATGCAGCTGCATGTGGCAACGTAAACTAAAATTTTTCGGTTGGCAGGTATTGATGCAGTCGATACACTTTCTGGTTGACTTGACACAGATAGATAAAAGATCAACTTTGGCATGAGGGAAGGCTGGATGACAGGCCAACGGAACCAGACCGATGTGGCCTCACTTGAGTACCTCTCACCTTGCACAGCAAACTTTCGCGCTTGTTAATACCGCGAGAAACAATACACCCCCACTCTGAATATCGCGCTTCTCCCGGGCATTAACCCTCAATACCGCGCTAACTGCTAACCTCAGTCAGCAAATTAGCGCTTTAATTTCTAGCGCAGACTAAACAGCGCGCGAATGGCTAGCCTTAAAAGAGTGGGTCTGGTTTTCTTGTTTGCAGATGACGAAAAATGTCGTTCCCTTCAAAACAAAGCGCGGAGGGCACGCTGTTGCATTTATCGACTTTGTTTATAGAATGGACAAGCCTAAGGCGGATGGAAGAATTACCCGACGATGCCTACGGAACTATTGCTCTGGAAAGCTGATCACCAGTGACGTTGTGTCGGATGATAACGAAGACCCGCAGCCTGAAGAAAGCGACGAGCACGATCACCCAGCTAATCCTGAGCAGGTTAAAATACAGCTCGCGGTAGGTAGAATGAAGCGTCGCGCCAGGCAAGAGAGCACATCAATCCCTGCTATCTACAGGGAAGGGATGATTGGTTTGGACCCAAATGTTGCGGCTGCTTTTAATGCGCTTCATTTTCTTGATGCGACTCTTTATAGGTGCCAACGTGAGAGATATCCGCTGCTGTCTGCCAGTGGAGCCGAAATTGTTATTCCATCCCCATTCATAAACTCGCTAGGGGTGAACGTTTCTTTTTGACTGCTTTCGGAGAAAACGACTCGCTCGTTTTCGTCATGGACGCAGACCTGACTAAGTTATGGGAAAGCCGAGAGTGGTACATGGATGGAACATTTAAAGTTGCACCTCTTCTCTTTACCCAGCTCGTCACCATCCACAACATTGTTGGGAACCGTTGTGTTCCGCTAGTTTTTACGCTACTGTCCCGGAAGACCAGACAGGCTTACGTTGACCTATTTCGCTGTTTGAAAGATGCTGCCGCGGATCGCGAAGTAGTATCGCAAATGCAGACGATAACAACTGATTTTGAATCCGGAGTGGCTCCAGCAATAGCGACGGAGTTTCCTGAAGCGATACATCGAGGTTGTTTTTTTTCCATTTCTGCCAGGCAGTATACAAACATTGCGGTCTCTTGGGCTGCAACAAATGTATCAGGCTGACGAAGATGCTAGGTCTCTCATCCGGAGCTTGAATGCGCTTGCATTCTTACCTGTGGGTCAAGTTTAGGCAGCGTTTGAACTTCCACGAGAGGAACAAACAGCAAACTTTCCCGATTTAAACGACCTATTTGATTATTTTCTACACACCTGTATTCAGGATTGTCCTCTGACAAGATGGAACGTCCACGCTCTTGGAACGAGAAGTAATAATCACGTAGAGGGCTGGCACTTCGGCTTCAGGCAGATTGTTTCAAAAGTTTACCCTCATCTCCGGCATCTCATCGAAGCTTTTCAAAAAGAGAATACTGCGACCACCACCCTGCTACAGCAGATTGCTGCTGGCCAGCAAGTCCGAAGAACAGTGAAAAAGTATGCTCGTCTAAATGCGCGAGTTGCCACTTTGCAGACAAGGTTGGAGCGTAGTGACATCGGAGTGCGCGCATTTTTGGAAGGCGTCGGTCATAATATAATGCAATAGACAATTGGAGCTGTCTCGTTATTGTGTCAAATTTCTTGTCAGCCTTAGGCCATATGTCGCTGTTTTGAGACTAATTAGAGTACACGCGTTGGCGCTATATTGAGTTGCGCAGCAATTAAAATGAGAGTCGTGGTTTTGAGCCGATAAATTTTAGGATTAATTTGCTTTTGGTATCGCGCGGTTGAGACCCGCTAAATTTTTGCTGGCGTTATTTGGTAGTGCATAACTGAGAGGACACGATCAGACCATCTCAATGCCTTACTGTTTTAGAGATTTAGGGGACCAGACTTAAGACGAACGTCACGAAATTCAGGAAAAGGGAGTTATGATTTTTCTTTTTTATTTCTTTGCCCTTCTTCCGCCATGAGCGGACCTGAACCTGCGGCACCGAATCGCCCAGCAGACTGGAGTCGCCTTTACTATCCACGGTGCCATTACGTCATCCCCCAAAGAAGATGAGGTCTTAATCTTAATCTTCATCTTTATTTACTCCCACGATGGTCGATGACCAATAAGGGAAAGCTTTTAACAAAAATAAATGAAATGAAATAAAAGGAAAGAAGGAAAACCATCAGTTTAAATTAGAAGGACCTACAAATTACTGAAGCAGAAAAGAAAAGAAATAAACGACAAACGAAGGAACAGAAGGCAAAAGGGAAAGAGCTCAGGGAGAAGAGAGAAACTTGAGAGGGGAGAGAGAAAGTGTCAAGGAAGTTGTTTTTAGGTTTGTCAGGAGTTGAGAGTGTCGTAAGTGGATGGTTAGTCTTAGGTTTTGTGGTGTGAACGGCGAATGTGCCTTGGGCAAGGTCATTGAAAATGAAGAAGAAACTCCAGAGTTTGTTGTTTGAAGGAAAAGAATGGAGATGTTTGCCGAATGGTATGTGGTAAATCGTTGTACGTTTGACAGGCAAGGAAGATCGGTCAATTCAGGTGGGCAGATGTTCGAGCGGGAGGGAGGCTAAACGTTCTTGGGTGCCGGACCGTTGAATGGAGTATTACTGCTGACATGAGTGGAGGAGTGATTGAAACGAGGTAGGACGGAGATGTCGGTGATCCTAAGTGGAGGGGTCGAGCGAAGAGAGCAAACTGTACTTGACGACGTGATGACAGAGTAGGTCAGTTCAGAGATATTAATATAGCGTCGTGGTCGACCTGTTCAGATAAAAGGCAGTCGAGTGCGATCTTCCTAGCTTTCTCTGCAGTCTTTCCAGTTGGTTGCACTGACTTTGTGATATATGACTCCACGGAAATGTGGCGTATCCTAGACATGGTCTCATGCAGACGGTGCAAAAGGTAGCGAGGGCTTCGCGCCTTAGGCTACTTTCTTGTAAGCGTTTGAGAAGACCAAGAAGCCGGCTGCACTTCTTCAGGATGGTATTGCTGTGTAATTGCCATCGCAGGTCTGACGCAGCTTCAAGAGCAGGCTATCCCGTCTACACGGAAGTGCTGTGCCGGATGGACGTTGACCGGTATCCGCCATTGTACATGTGAAGGCGTTCAATGTGATTCGCACAGACGGATCTAGTTTGTAATGGCATGGTCTGGCATGGTCTGTTTTGCCCGCTATACTTTTTTACTCAGCCTCCGGACAGCCTAACCAGGGCGATGTTTCCTTGTGACAAAGGCTGTGAAGAAAATGAGGAAGCTTCCGAAGCAAGCAGGTTCCCCGTGACCGACAGCACATCACATGACAAGCTCAGGTAGTTCTAAACTGTTATTCTACAGTCAAGGAGGTGAATACGTTCGAATTCTAAACGAAGAATTATAGAGGACCAATCGGGCTATATTACTACAGTGGTATAATGGAGATACGGGCGAACACGGAGGAGAGGTGTACAGACATATGCTTGAGAAGACCGATATTCCTAATCTGACGGCGAATCACCGAGGGTGGTTTGAGTCGACGATAGCGTGCGAATAGCTAGGCCGGATATGAGAGCCCGGTCTGGTAGACGTATTCCCAGAGAATTCATCGCGTGCTAACCGTCCGACACAGAGATAATCGTAAATAGTCATCAACACGTCCTGAGATGCTATTCTACTTCGCTAATAGAACTTATCCGTTCGCCGTTCCAACTGTTCTTTCTCTCTGCAAGTACCGTTCCCTAAACTCAATGTTTCCTTTTTTCGCTCAGTGAGGTTAATCACGGTCATTATTCGCTCTGACCGATCGCATCTAAGGAGAGCCAGCTGCTGCATATGCAGTCATATAGTAGCGTGTGAGTCCGAGAGATGAAAATTCAATGAGACATCATGCGCTCTAGTGTGAGTCCGAGAGATGAAAATTCAACGAGAATTCGTGCGCTCTAGTGCCAGCTCTTAAAAATGCTCTTCCTTCTCTCCTCTCTCCCGCACTCGACTTTTTGATGCAAACTCTTTTTTTCCATCTGTAACGTGTTTCTTCGTTTTGGGAACTCCTACGAGTAGGGATTTATTTATCTATTGGTTAGTCATATCATAATCAAATTATGTAAGTAAATTTACTTGATATTCCGTTCTCTCCGAAATGGTAACGAGTTTCTACGTCTAATGACACGTTTTGCGGTGATGAGCTGGAGGTGAGCACAATCATAACCAGTTCAAAAGGTATAGATCAAGGCAATGATCCTATTTCTCACAACCTGTACGTGGGTAAGGGGTGGTTATTTGCAGGAATTTTGTCGGTAAGGGGTTGTGTTTTGCGGGAAGTGCGGGGGTAAGGGGTTGTGGTTTTCAGGAATTGTGTCGTTAAAGGTTGTTGTTTACAGGAAGTGCGTGGGTAAGGAGCTGGGATTTGCTGGAAGTGCGTGTGTAAGGGGTTGTGATTTGCAGAACGTGCGTGCGTAAGGGGTTGTGATTTGTAGATGTTCCGTGGGTAAGGAGCTGTGATTTGCAGATGGTGCGTGGGTAAGGGGTTGTGGTTGGAAAATCATAGCCTCTTAGGAGATAGGGGGTTTGTGTGTGGGACGTCACTTGAGGTGTGAGAATCTACTGCAAGATTTTGCAGGCATTGCCAAGTGTTTAAGCTTAGCTTGGCCTGAACAAAAGTTGACAATTTTTGAGCGCCTAAACCTTACATAAGTTTTTAAATTAGCCTGAATGGTTTTATTGAAATTGTTGGATATAATTATTCTCCACATCGCATAGGTCTCGACAATGAAATTATGATTGTTTTTGGTATCATGACAGTTGTATGATCGAGGTTAGTTGAAAAATTAAAAAGGGTATTACGAACTGCGACTGAATGCGATCAGAGACTGATGCCATCTCAACATCAACAAATTGGTGTTTCGTCTTAATTGTCCTAGTTAGTTCTTTCATCTGTCCAGAAAAATCTTTGCCAATTCCTTCCATTCACTTCTTCTTGTCTTTACAGTTGGTCCTCATCAGTTGCATCTTTGCCTTCTTCAACTTCTGACTTCTTCAGTTTTCCTCTGACAGCTTACGGGAGTTCTATGATTATCCCTGATTATAATATTAATAGCCATAATCATTTCACGGCTGAATCCGGGGTGTCTCTTGAAGCCAGTCGGTGTAGTCCTCATCAAATTCTTCCGTCAAGCGGTTCTGAATGGAAACGCCTACTGTCTGCGCATCTGACCACCGCCTTCTTTGTTTGAGAAATTCTACATACTCAACGCCATGTTTGCCTGCCAGAAAGTACCATCCAGGGAATCTCGCACGGTCAAAGCGAAACTTAAAAAACCACTCAGCGGATTTGTGTTTCTTTTCTTCACAATAGATTTGTTGAAGAAAATTAGCTGTATCCATAAGCAAAGAATTGATGACCAAGAAAGACCCGTTAATCCTGTCTGTGTCTCCTTATGGAAGTTCAGAAGCACCCTCCAGCCTCTCAGCGCTGCGTGGCGAGCGGAAACGTCAGAGCGTCGTTTGAAGATTTTCTTTGCTTCAATGAAGAGCACGGTGACTGTTTGAAGAGATATCTCGCTCGGCAGGTCAATTTTGGAGTCGTAAAAGAGAGCATTCCTGAGGTTGCCAATTGTCAGCTCGATTGCTTTCGCTGTGTAGTACACCAACAGTCGGCCACGTTTTAAAAGAATCTGTAGCGTGTAGATTGTTTGGCAACCGCAGTCTTATCGAGAAGAGCGCAGACCACTGTTAAGTTTGGCGGAAGAATGCGGTCAATTACGAAGTGGAACTCCGCTCGATGTTCCTCTCTGACGTAAAATTCCAAACATGTAATAGATTTGTTTAGTGATCCATGAAAGTCTTTCTTACTGTACAATAACTAAAGCCCTTCAAAGACAGCCATACGTCCGTCAGGAATACTGTCTGAAGGAGAGGTGTTAGCTGTTTCGAACTGATCACTGTTGTTCAGTTTGGCGGACAACGACGTAAAGCTCTTCCAAAGTCTTATCCCGATTGAAAAGTGGCCAAGACGATGAACTTGGAAAGAAGCATACAAAACGAGGGCTTCCGCAGCAATGGAAAACTTCTTGGCCCGGGCATGTGTAAGCATCTTGTCTAGACTGAACAGAACCCTTTTCAGCGTCGATAACGTTTTCATTGCTACTCTCAGTGCACGGCCATCTCTATGTAGCTCTTGCCACAAATCAGCTTCTTGGAATGATTCTAATAGGAGCTGATGGAGAGGCTCGAAAAGCGACATTCTGTGAGCACTGACGTCTAGCAGAAGTGCCGATTGCTGACAATGAAATGTAATAATATGTTGCGCTAGCTTAGAGTATTGGATGAAGAGCGATATCATCTGAATAGTCTTATCGTCAATTGCACCAAGGTCATCCCTTCCTTGGAAACGAACCAGGTAAGACCACGTCACAACCGTGAAATGATCATCTACTATCTTCTTCAAACTCTCTGTCACTTTAAAATTGTTTGGGAAGTGACTACTGCATTCCGTAACGTCAAAACAAGATCTGCTATATCATGAACGCTTGGAACTCATTTCAATGGTAGGAAAGTTTGCGAAGCTTGCTGAAAGTACGCATTTCGTACAGAGCGTCGCATTGTCATTTCGAGAATATCAGCGACTAGACAATGAATTAAAGCAACCTCACACTCATTCTGGTACCCACAGTGCTTTCCACGGCCAAACTCAAGGTTATGGTGAAAAGGAACATTGTCCAAACAGCACTGACTATAAATTTTCGCGATAACCGCGAAAGATCGTTGCCTCCATAGACTTTTCAAGGCACAGTTGTGCTGGATTCGGCAATAACTTCACCAAGAGTGCATGTCGCCTGCTAACGATAAAAGTTTAACTTCGAGTTTGAACATCAGCAAAGAAGGTAAAAGCTCCTTGCGAAGTTCACGAGAAGCAATCACTCCCTGGAGATTACGCAATGTTCGATTTGCTATAGCATTCGATACAAAGTGATGAACATTGATACAACGTCCCTTAAAACAAAAATATCTTCGGCCTCTTCTTGGGCCTCATCCAGAAATTCGGCGGCCCGATATAGCAGTTGTGTATGTACTTCACCGACAAGGCAGCAACATATTGTTCGAAGTCCATTTTCCACAACGGACTTCTCACTGGAATGTTTCGCGTATCGACATGCAAGGCTACCGAGAAAAAGGGTTCTCTCGTGCAGCATCTCTCGTACACCGTGAAGTGTCAAACGATGTATGCACACAGTGCCTGTCGACTTCTCCCAACTAATCAGGCCTAGCTCTTCCAAGTCGTCTCGGCATTGCGTCAACGCCACTTCAGCACTTGACATAAACAACCCGTCGATGACGCCGAGTAGATCTGCCACATTTTTCTCGTCTAGGACGTTTTCACGTTATTATGGGCACCTAACAGCCGCTCACAGAAACACGTCCTTTTCAAAGTCCTCCACGGAATATTTTCGGCTTCACACACGCAGATCTTCAGCAACAAGAACACAACAATAATTTTCTGAAGATTGAATGACACCTGTTAGACCTCTCACGTGAAGATTGTCTCCGAATTCTTCTTCTATCCAATCCCAGTTCTGTGTGAGTAAGTCACTGTCAATAGGGCAGGGGCCTGACAAGTTGTTTGCTAATCCTTTCGGGTGGAAAATGTCAGCAAGGAAGAAAAAATGCTAACACAAAGTGGTAGATTACCTAAAACGCTTTCCACTGCTTTCTGCCCCAACGACAAACTACTCGGTTTCAGCTTCAGGTTTAAGCTGTATGCTCTCCGACGTGGCAAATGGCCTTAGACGGACGACCCTCGGCGATGGCATTAGTTCGAGGAGAGTGTCTTTCACGACCGTGCTTTTCGTGGTGATGATGAAAGAATTTATGCTCCGAGATAGCGTTTTATAGACAAGGTCGACAGTGAATGAAGAGACATCGTCAACAATTAACAGCCTGGCGGCGGCGGACTACCCGAAAGATTCCTTCAAACTTAGAGCGTCGGACGTTGTTATTGTTAGGGCTGGAGAAGTTGCGCATGAAGATGTACTTTCAAACACAACTTGGCGTTGTGTTTGAAGCATTTCTTGCTGGAGATCAGCGAAGTCTGAACAGGAGAGCCACGTTTGTTGAGGATAAGGTGTCATCAGATTATGGGCCACTTCAGTCGCCAAAGAGCTTTTACCAACTCCTGCCTGGCCAAAGATCAACACCGCGCGACTGTCGTGGTATGATTCCTCTTGCGTCAAAGTAGACCTAGGACAAAGAAGCTCTTCAGTTCTTCCCACAAAGGGCCGAGTTCTAAGGCGAAGAAGCCTTTCTCTTTCCTCGCTTACAGAATCTAAACCGTGATCGAAGTCTTCGAAGGTTCCTTGGTCCGAGCATATCAAGGTGCAGCAGTAACTTGTCAGCGAGTCATCCATCATACTGATAAGTTTAAAACACCCCTCCGTTTTTCGACGAAATTGGCTCACCCGCAATAGTCCGACAAGTTCGTCAATGTCGGATAAGACCTCGCCAATTTCCAAAATGCTTATTTCTTGTGCGTGGGCAATGCTTTTCGGATTGCCAGGATCTTCTTGATCATTGCTAAGCATTTTGGGTTAGTTTTTCTCTTGTTAGTTCTTGCTAATACTTGCGCCAGATCACGAGCGGTCATATGATTCATTTCATTCCGCAACATTTTAAGCAAAACGGGAATTGTACGCATGCGCTCTTTCTGGTCGAGGTTTATCCGCGGGCGTCGCTTGTTCTTTTTGTGGCTGTTTTCAAAATGCGAAGATAACTTCTTCCTAAAGCCGCGAAAACTACAATAGAGTAGAGCTCCGGCTATTGTATTCGCTGAGAGTCTGAAATAACCAGGTGGTTTTGGTTGTGTCGATTTCTTGACGGTATCCAGGTGCGAAAGGTTTTCGATTAGTTCGACAGCGTCGTCTCGCTTTCTGCAGCTGTACATAGACCTTATCAACGATATCAACAGATTAATACTCAAACACACTTCTCGCACGGATGCAATTTCATCATGGAGCGCCCAGTTTCTCGCCGCTTCTACACCTTGCACCTGCAAAGAAAGTCGTTCTTTCTTTCGCGGATCCAATAGATCGCCTCTACAGAATTTTGCCACGTCACTAATCCGACATTGGAGAAGTTTACACAGAGTATAAGTATCAGTAATAGGCCGGTTGTTCTCCAGACGTTCTCGAACGTGCTCTTTAACGCCAGCTGCAACACACGCGCACACCTTTTACTTCCAGTCTGGCGGATTGTTGTCCTTCACTGCGGCAAAGGCAAGGTCGGACAACCAGTGGCAAGCGAGGTTGTTACTGTCCATAAGGAATGTGAAAGACATCTGCCTAAAGCTCCAACGTCAACTTTTTTGCCATTTAATCTTTCAAATGCTGTCGTACATGTCCATCCGCGGAATGGCGCAATTTAAATCGCTGCTTCTTTTTTCGCAGAACCGATGGAAGGTGAACTTGACCGGTGTCCTTCCTCTCAACCAAGAAGTTACTAATTCCCAAAAGGGGGAAAAATGGATTTGCAGCAAACGGAATGCGGCACTCCAACTGTGAGTTGCCTTCACGATGCAGTCTCCTAGGCCTTGCTTGAAATAACCTCTGTTGACTGACCCTCGGGGTTTCTCATCCGCGTCTTAGCAAGTCTCACACAGAAAGAACATTAAACCAGAAGTTTAACTATAGCCGTTCCTTCAACGCTGTTCTGACTGCCCGCCAGTCTACTAGCCTGAGAGCATTGTGTCCCATGGTTTTCATCCAGTGGTGTTATTTCAAGAAGTCAGGCTCGTCATTGAGTCCTGGATTACAGGTTATCTTTTGGAGTTTCAAGAGAGGATTTAGTTTCCAGATCGAAGTTAGGAGACATACCGGTAATTTTATTTCTCAACCGTAGAGGCGGGATGGGCGATTCGATTACAGCTAAAGTCTGGGCTGACGCGTATTTTCAATGTGATTCTGCCGTAGCCTCTAGATCTCTGTCGATTGCCCGATGGCAGTAAAGCACGTATGTATTCCTCTGCATAGAGGAAAAAACTTTTGCTTGTGCCTGACCGACAGCTTCCGCTTATCATACTGAGAATTAAATCTTACTAGTACTTTGGAGTTTAGTCCGGCGTGCGGCGTTGTTCGCCGGGAAAAATTACGTGCGATAGATGACAGTCACACGACAAGTAATTTTCCAGCACGTGCCTCCTGTGACGAGAATTTTCCTTCCTATTGAGTACTGTGCGGCCAATTTCGTTTTTAGAATGTTCCAAGGCAACCGTTGAATTTTGTAATGTTTTGCTGACGGTGTAGCTTGTGGGCTAATGAACGCTCTGGCGCTGATATTGGATTCTTAACTAAACGTCTTCAGAACGTAGTGTAATCGGCGTCGATTCGGCGGTTTTGAGTTTTCGGGTGAGTTTTAATTTTAGGGCTCACGTTTGATAGGTCAGGTGATTTACGTCGACATGCATCTCTTGGGTCCTTTTGCGTTGGCAAACTTCTACAGCTAGAGTTGGGAGTCACTCGATCCTTTCACTTCCTTGATTATAGTCTTCGTCCATAAGCTAAAGCTATCTAGTTATGCAGGAAAGAGCGGACGCGCCAATTTAGTGGCTGTTGCAGACATTGAGTTTCCTCCGTTACCGGAGTTTACGGCAATCGAAGACTTCATGGGAAACGTTGCGACAGTCGCGAGAATATTGAGCTTTCCGAAAGGACAGCCTTATCCTGGTCAATGTCGACGTTGATTCGTCGCTTGGTTTATTCGAGCTTGGCCACCAATTCAGAAGCCGATAGCGGACGTTGCAAACCGATGAGGACCTCAAAGCGATATGTGGCCTGTTCGCCCGAAGAGGCCGTCCAAGCACCCTGTGGTCCACATGTGGGTCACGATAAAGAAATATCAGCCACGTGCACGTGGCGAGGGCAGCGATGAGGCGTCGGCTTCTTACAATACAGCGACAGTGGCATTCACAGACATGATGACCAGGACAAAAAGTGAGATTTTCGCGTGACTGATAGACAGGAATGGCAATCGATTTTCGAAGGAGGAACTGTATATGTGGTCTTTTCTGATAACAAACGGCAGCCATGATTTGGAAGAAGAACCACCTTCAAAGAGGTTCTTCATCCCTGCAGCTAGTGCAAAGAAAAAACACCTTCAACGAGATTCCGGCAAGCTTAATAAGACCACTGAAAGGAATACAGTGATGCAGCAATTGAACTCACTTCTCGAGCTGAAAGAGCTCGACGGGTTAACAGAGGAGGAGAGGAAGAATCTGGTTGACGAACTGAAAAGCTTGTAGTCATAATTTGCTTTACCGTGGCGTAACCTGTAAAGGCTTGGCTTGCCCTGTTTGGGTGATAAAGGCCTTCCCTTCTTTTCTTTCTTCTTCCATAGCATTTAGCAGTGTTTCATATATAACTATCAGTTCTACATGTAAATGGACGACTACAATGATTAAGTGTTCGTCAAAACTAAATGTCATATCCGCAATGGGAAAGCCACGCTTCACACATGTCCTGCGTAAGAGCATTGAACGTCTGGCGAAGAGCAAGATGGAGGAATTCAGTTGGAAAATCCTCCAAATGTAAATCGTGTGCATAGGTAGAAAGGTCATATGATACGCAAAGCATAGCTGGGCTACGTTCTTGTCTGGACTGTAAGCAGGCTGGTAGATCAGGAGAACGCTAGTATCCATAAACAACTGCCGAATATAAGCGACTCGATGAATAGAAGCATTGTCCATGATCGCCAAGGATTTCTTTTCCTCCAATGTGACTTCCGAGTTTTTCCAGCACGGGGCCCTTGCTTATACCTGCTCATAAACCCAACTGGACGTGTTCAAACTGTTAATCGATCCTGTAGGAGAGCCTCGTGCACGATGACACCGCCTACGCTGGAGAGGATTGATGTTCATGTAAGTACTGTATGCATGCGGTCGGTGACATCACCGTTGCTTCTCTAAATCGTCGTTGAAGCAAAATAATCGTGGCTCAAAATTGCGAAATTATAGTACAGGAAAGTTTCGGCGATTCACAGCCCTGCTGCTTTTTCCTTGAAGCGATTGCGGTCATGATAATAGCATGATAAGAAAGCCCCCACTTCGGTGCGGCAAACATTAGTGTACGCTTTCCCTAATGCCGGGGAATCCAAAACTTAACAAACCATAACCGCGCTAACAAATTATCATGATGGCGTTTATGCAACAACTTACACAACAGCATACCAGTCGGTTATTAAATGTCGCATTTCAACACCGCAGCTTGGCACATGAGACAATTGCGTTTTCGCCGATATATGACATACGCACAACTTAAAAAAGATTTGTGATCCTTAGTAAAGCTTGTAAAAAAGCGCCGTTGTGACACTACACGGCTTTCGCGTAGCCTGGGATTACTGTTAGCTGCCCTGTTCTTGCCTTCATCATTTCGTCTCAAGTTGGAAAATTGCGGCCTGTCTTGGTAGCTTTTTTTTCCGCAACAGACGTAAGTTAAACGATATTGCGCTGTTTGTTAAGCCGCTGCCATAAGTCACATCAACGCACCGCTACGCAGTTCTGGCAAACGAACACGCAAAACGATCACACAATGTGAAGCAACACTATATAGCAGTATTTGTCACTGAGCCAGTCATCTGCGTTTCTCTTTCCGAGGTGCCTTAAGCTTGCAGAACATAATCTGCGTACTGGTAGATGAAATTTCATTAAGCAGGTCCCGTAGCTGGGATTTAGAAATAGCATCAACTCAACCGGTCGAATCCTGGTCAGGTATTCTTCCCTCACCGGCAGTCTCAAGAGAGAAGCCATCTGCTGGAAGCAGGGGTGATAGAAAATTTTAATCTGCGGAAAATTTGCATTATCGAATTAATTGCAATTAGCATGACATCATCTCGGTGTGGCAAACATTTAACGCGAGAGAGAAAACTTTAAAAGGCTTCGTGCACAGCGGTGGTGGGCATACCGCAGTTTTTATACAGCGCAGACATGATTGTTTTCTGGTGAGATTGTACAATAGGAGTTAAGCAAGTTTATGACCTGACATCGTTTCCTAAGAGGGTTTTTGTCAGTAGTGCATACGTACGTGAAGGCTCTTTTACTTGGCTGGCGTCAGATTCTGTTCACGGCCCCCCTTTGTCGAGAAAGGATTCCTAAACACGAGATTAAAAAACATCATCTCAGTCAATAAAAATCATGGAGCTGTCTCCGGACG
>JAOWAW010118865.1:0-12674 GCA_028565695.1 Nicola tetela
TTCTTCTTCTTCTTCTTCTTCTTCTTCTTCTTCTTCTTCTTCTTCTTCTTCTTGAGTGCTTCAGTGTTTCTCTTTGCTTTTCTTTCCTGTGAATTCAAAGCTCAAGGTCATGTAGACCTGACAGATAGCAAAGCAATTACTTCTCTTATGCTACTGTGGAGGTCATATGCTAGTCTGAGTCACCAGCATTGAATAACCATATTGTGACCAAGCATTTTTGAAAAGAACCCCCTCCACTTCAGGCAAGCTTCGCCCCTGAGTGAAGGGTCATCTGAAATATTTAGGATGTGCTAATTACAAGGCCCAGAAGAAATCAGAATTAGTCATTTCCTCTGCACAATTAACATTCCTGCAGAAGATCTTCTAGATAGCTCTAATATCTAGTAATTGGCATGATGGTCTTTCTAGTAATTGCAACACCTGCTCTGCGGTGCCGTACACACTCTCCCCTGCTTTCTGCTACTAGGATTTCAGAGTTCAACTCCATGATTAGCAGCCATTCTTCTGCTGTAGATCCACTATCATTGTTTTGCTGGCTTCTCAATTCTCTTGCTGACACACTGCCAGGCCTTTGGATCAACTGACACACTTATATACATGCATACACACACTGAGTTGCTTTCAATACACCATGATATACACTTGCAGAGTGAATGCAAACCTTTATGCAATCACTGATGAAAAACTTCTGTGTATACCGACTTGTCCGCCTGCCACGGCTGTACCACTTAGGATTGGAGTAAAAGCTGCGTGATGGATAAAATTTCTTGCCTGTCTCAGCACTGTACTGCTCTTCCAACAGGAAGTTTGCAAGATTACTCTTGTGAAAGGTGGAATTTGGCGAGAGAATGTTGAGAATTTTTTGCTTTAAATACGTTGCACGATCATAACTCGACTGATACAATATTGTTGATGAAAGGTCATACGAATCCCAGATGCTGAGCAAATTTGATCCAAGAGATGATTGTGCAATTTTATCAAGTTTCTTCAAGCGATCCACGATGGACTTTCCCTTGGTGTAGGAAATACTCCATGGGAAATTGTCTTCAACATTCCTTACAGCTGTGTTAAGCATGTCCCAGTATGTTGCCGCCTTGAAGTCGTACGGGTCACAGATGTCTTTCAAAGATGCTGACCACGACGGAACAAGTTGCATTAGTAGAGCGTACAGCTGTATCAGAGAGAAACCAAGAGAAAGCACTAAACAGCCAGTCAAACCAGTAGCAGCCAGTTAAGCCAGTAACAGTCAGTTAAGCCAGTAACAGCCAGTTAAACCAATAACAGCCAGTTAAACCACTAACAGCCAGTTAAACCACTTAGGTTCTGCAGTCAGACACAGAGCCTGTTAGATCAGTAAGCGCTGGTTAAAACCAGTTAGAGCTGAGATAAACCGGTCAGTACCAGTATCAGCTAAACCTGTAAGAATGAGTAAGTCGATGAAGGGATGATCATGGGATACTGGCCTTAAGCTCTGGAACAATAACAATGAAATCTTTTCATACATAATTTCCAACCTGGAGTTAAAAGTAGTATAATCCCTTGGAAATCATTTTTAGCACTATGGTGCCCTTAGAATAAAAATTTTGTATCTGGTTTATATGTTCTCAATGGGGAGAAACACTTGGAAGGAGTCCATTGCAATATTTCATATCTGGAAAGAATTTACTCCATCATGCCTTCTTCTGGAGTCAAACAGTGACCTTGAGGCATGGCAGCTGACAATGCCACTGTATGCATTGGAGGAGCGCTGCACGAGTCAAGGCTCAAACAGAGGTAAAGCAACCCTGCCACATACAGACTTCGAGATTTGGTTGACCAGTTTTCTGTGGTAATGCATAACTTGTCATGTGAATTCGAGACCTGGTGAATATGTCAGGATCTAAGCGTCAAATTCACTATTTTAAACATTAAATATGTTCTCAATCATAAGTCACATGCAAAATGCTAGCTCCTGAAAACCACTTTTTTATCATGATCAATCATTTTCAGGAAGCTCAGTGTCCTGAAAATGAAGGTGCTTGTTTTGTTTGGCTTAGTGCTTAGCATGACAGAATTTAGAGACCTTAAAGGGAAGGCGGCGGGTTTTTCTTTTATTAAATTTGGTTGCGGCTGGTTTGGTGGAGTTATGGCCTTTGAAAGCATGACTGTTTTTCACTGTTCTCCTCTTTTTGTGTGCTAGCTTATTGTTACATTACAACTAAGGGCCATGACCTAATCTTTTCAGGTGACCCCTGCTGTTTTGGTGCTGCATTCACTGAGGAGTGGCAAGAGATAATGCTGGGAGGGATTGAGTAGCTTTATGAGGGACCAAATTTTTAAGATGAAAACTTTTTATGCCCTCTTCACTCATCTTGCAATTGGCTAACATACTAAACACACGTTAATCTTAAAGACATGTACGGGGGGGGGGGGCGGAGATCGGCCAGCTTCATCTTGTGGTACTTTACTTCTGTGGCTAACAATCAGTATGCCTGTATTTGAAAATTTGATCACCAGGAAAGGGTGTTTAGAGCACCCGAGCCTCCTTGATTTAACACAACACCAAGTTAGTTCGTAACAGAGAAAAACAAGTCTCATTTAGCTTTTAGTTCTTCTGATTTCTAGCTTCTGTTGTGATGCATCTATGCAACAATATTACCTACAGTATACAGCAGCTTGGCAGTAGTTGAGTTAATTATCTCTTTGTTGGTGTTCTGATTTCCATCAATGCTAATTTATATTGAAATTATCTTAGCCTAAGTGGTTTGTAGTGAGCTTATTTGATAAAATGTACATGGGTCACCATACTTCAAAACTGAACAACACTGGTCCGCCTCTTAGCCATTGCACAAGTTAAAGGATGCTCAAGGTCCACCTATACTAATACTGCTGTCAGCAATCAACGGACACATACATAATTGAGTCCCAGGCCCTTGTGAAATGCATCCCGAGATGTGTGATTAGTGAGAAAGAATATACCATACTTGGAGAAGGACATGGCACAATCTTGAAATGTTCTGCCCGTTGAGCGCAAAGCTGGTAACTTTCACTGTACTATGGTAGTCTACTCACAATGGCACACCTCATGGTGATGGTCTTATGTTTGATCAGTGTCAAACTATTTCATTAACATATTCATGTATACGGGCAATTGTCAGTTATTTATAGAATAGAGTCTATTGATTTTCACAACAACTAATATAGTTAACAATCTTTTGCTAAACCTCGTGCAGATGTGCCTGTTACTAAGAGTTCAGCTCCCTAGCATGCCCAGAACTGTTCTAGTCTAGGCCGGCTTGGCCAGTGGATGGTAATTTTAGTGTGGAAACCCCAAAAGGTGAACAATGCTCTCAACTGATCACACAGTAATTTCAGATTTCACAGCAAACTGTGCAGGCCACTGGTTGAGGAAGCCTGGTTGACAGCATATTGCTTATTGCAGCATCAACCCAAACTTTAGGTGGCTTGCGTGTAGCAACAGTAGCTAGGCCGTACTGTGGTCCATACAATCATTGCACATGGTCCGTGGTAGTGCCACTAAATACTGTTTCAGTTTTGTTCCAAGTTTCAGTTACGGAGCTCCTGGCAGTGATTTTCTCACTACTTTCACATGCAAAGTCACAAAAGGGAAGTCCGATAGCTGGTTGCATTATGGATTGGAAAGTAAGCCACAAGTGGCAGTAGTGCTCTGCACACGAAGCGCTGCTTCACTACCATGCTGTAGTTCAGCTTCAGATCTAGACGTTCGCCACAGTGGAACATACAGTCGTGGACTTGGATCTGTAAATCAAGGACAATTCCCGCTATGGTCAACCATGTGGTCCACATTAATAGAATGTTTCTACTTACTTGTGGAACACTTGCCCAGAACGTGTGCAGAGATTCAAAACTCAAGGGAAAAGTGTGTGGTGTTTATACAGCTTCAATGGAACAGCATGATAATATCAGAGAATGAGGAGTATGATAAATGCTCCTCAATTTCTGATATTATCATGCTAGTCAGGATATCCTAAAATAACAGGCAAATTTCAATTGGATTGCTATCCTGCAAGCCACCTTAACTGTTAACCTTGCTGCTGGTCCTAATGCTGGCTAACAACTTTGCAATATACTGTAACAGCTGCTTCGCGAGACTATGACTGAATCAGCATGATGGAGTGACAAATACATAGTTCAAGGTCTTCTTTAGTACACACCACAGAAGGAGTCCTAATATACATAAAGGTAGGTTAGTGGTTAATGAGTAATGATCATGATTACATGTTGCTATGGTTATAACACATGCACAAGCTGGAGACAGGCACACACAGAGATAGAGACAGGGAGAGAGAAGGACAGAGAGAGAGAAAAGAGAGAGAGAGAGAGAGGCATATGTACAGAAAAAGAGAGAAACAGAGGGAGAGAGAATACAGTGTTTTTCATAGTGCATGAAAATGGTAATCATTTTGAGGCATGGGGAATACACAATGAAGCTGAGGCTCACTCATTATCCAATTGTCACACTTACGGTTGAAACGTAGCCGCCACCATTACCATTCAAGTCCAACAAGAGCCGGTTGATCCTGTGCTTTTTGGCATATGCAGCTGCCTTTTCAAGAAGTAGAGGTGAGTACTTGTCTTCAAAGTCAACCAGTTTGAACACGATTGTGTCAGAGACATGGAAGACAAGTGTGTTGTTGGATGGACTAATGAAAAGACATTTGCTTGTTCCACTTCCACTTCCTGCATGAACAACCACACCAAATTACTACAACTTGAAGTTATCAAATGGTTTCTATGGTAATAGTTAAGTGTCTGTGGTTGATAATAGTAAAGTGTTCTCAGACTATGCTTAGTTGTTTGGAGTAACAAGAGAATCAAATAAGAGGGGTGGTCAAGCCAAATTAGCAGCTTCACAGACACATTGACTGACTTGACTCAGTCACTCATTTACTGTACTTATTTACTCACTTCAAGCACTCAATCCTTCACTTCAACTTACTCTGTCAGTAATTAACTCACTCATTCACACACACACACACACACGCACATACATACACACATACAAAAACATACACACACAACACACACACACACACACACTTACCGGTAACATATACTCATAGTAGTCACATGTTTCATGCTAACCCCACACATATCATTGGCGTGTGTACATACATATGTTTCAGCATGGATGCGCACTATAGGTGTATCATAAGTGTATGTGTGTTAAAGCTTGTGTCTGTGCATGTGTGTACAATTGTAACACTTTAGTGTTACTTAACAAGACCCTACCAGTGGCTGAAAATGCAGATGGCTCGATTAAGGACTCCTGGAGACGTTCTGTTTGGCTGATATCAGAACTGGCTAAAGTGTTTTCATTCTTCTTTGCGTTTGCTGCATTTATCTGTGGAATGGTGACAGGCTTTTCCTTGCTTTTACAAAAGCCAGGATAATCCAAGATGCAGTCAGTTCTGTAAAGCTGATAATCAGCTGCAGTCTTGATAAACTCAGTGAGGCCATCAGTTGTTGTGCGTTCACTTGATTCTATTGCCTCTGTGTCATTGAACCCCTGGTATGTTGTGATGGACGATTCAATGATTTTGCTGTAGTCATATGAGTTACGCAGATTCATCTTCAGCCTGCCATTGGTGATGTTACCCAGAATGTACTCATTCTTTTCACCACTTAAGGGAAACACCAAGTAGTGGACTGTAATGCTGGAACCATCATTGAATTTCAGAGTAAGCGTATCTTTTGGTGGTAATGGTTGGCTCGACAAGACTGCAGGGGCACAGAAGTCAGAGGGTTGCCATGACAAAATTAAGGGCCGTAATTGTTAGATCATTAACCATTCAAGAAAATTAGCTGCTATATGACATTTTTAGGAAATGGCTAAACAGATGACAGAGAAGGTTATCAGTGGCCTGTAATTTTCATTCAGGTGTACAAAGATGGGAGGAAAAACTGTATGCTCTAAAGACTTAACCAAAGTGTAGAGCTATACAGAGACACACATCAGCGTTGCTTGCATGAAAGTATGAGTGGCAGTGTATGTAATATAGATCAATATGGATGACTTTAGCTCATACTCACTCTGGAATGGTGAGGCAAGGATACTGTTCATCCGTACTGACTGGCTCTTGTAATTTGGTGCCTCTGTAGCCCAGTCCTTTGGCAACAAATAAAGAAACGTTTTGGCATAATCGGGTCACTCTCCTCTTCAGTAAGCGTAGGGCTATGTCTTAGTATTTGGCGCTGAGTGAAAGGCTGGATTGAAAAGCATTCAATTACAAACTGCCTGTGCAACTGCACCGGTATGGCTGATTAAGTAAAGGATGTACTCACTAGAGCATTGCACTAAGCTAGGCTGACACAGCACAAGGCACATGTTGGCTTAAATAAGGTTAACAAGCAAACATTTATGCCATCAAAAACATGATTGTCCCTACCTCAATAGTCTTCATAGCATCTTCTCCATTTATCTCCACAATTTGCTTGCCCTCCATTTTGAATAAATCCAAACTTTTGTTGTAGAGCTTGCGATGGATGTGGGCAAAGTGACCATCCACATCTCCAACTAAGACAACTTGTTTGCCCACAGAATTGAGGGCAGTGGTAAACTGTATGGGAAGATATGTTATGATTCGATATAGTGGATTGTAAGTGGTGTGAGCATCCTTCAACTTATTGAATAGTAGATTCAGATCAGTGTGAAAGCCAAATGCACTTGAGTAAGTCTTTCTGGAAATTTTTTTCAGCTCTACATCAAGGTTCACAGAAATGTTGTACTGTGCCAAATTGTAACCATTGGCAAGACGAGAAGGTGAGACAGCCTTCGATGACTGCATAACCAAGTCACTGTATGCATACATTGGCACGAGACTGCACCACAAAAAAGCATATAACAACAACATTTAATTATAAATTGACAAGAATGATATGCAAAGTAGGGGTACGGTTATGGTATATGTGGGTTTGGGTTTGCTTTATACGTATGTGGTGATGGTGTGGTATACATATGGCATCAGAATGGTATGCGATGTGGCTGTGGTATGGTGTGAGAATGGTGTGGTGTGGGTATGGTATGGAGTGGGTATGGTATGGTGTGGGCATGGTATATAGTGCAGGTATGGTATGGTGTGGGTATGGTATGGTGTGGGTATGGTATGGTGTGGGTATGGTATGGTGTGGGTATGGTATGGTGTGGGTATGGTACGGTATGGGTTCATATGATATGGTGTGGGTATGGTGTGGTGTGGGTATGGTGTGGTGTGGGTATGGTGTGGTGTGGGTATGGTGTGGTGTGGGTATGGTGTGATGTGGGTATGGTGTGGTGTGGGTATGGTGTGATGTAGGTATGGTGTGGTGTGGGTATGGTATGGTGTGGGTATGGTATGGAGTGGGTGTGATATGGAGTGGGTGTGGTACGGTGTGGGTATGGTATGGCATGTGTGAAGAATTCCTGTGTGCATTGCACATTTTGGTTTCTATAAATAGCTGTGTGGTTTTTGTGTTTGTGCTTATAATCCTGTACTTTTTTTGAAGGAGTTGTAGACTTGGTTTTTGGTATTTTTGTTTAGTTCTTTTTGTTTTGTTCCGAGGGCATGATACCAATGTGAGGCTTGTGAGTGACTGCGAGGTTGGGCTGAGGAGTTGCGTAAGAGAGAGAAGTTGAGTGTCTCGAAGTTGGGTTGGATAGCTGCTGTGTTGAAGAATCATTCAAAAATTTATCCTGTTCGATCTCTTGTTGGCTTGGTGTTTGAAGGGTAGTACTTTTTCGTTCAGTTATCATAGATTTATATTAAAGAACCTTCACGACTTTGTGACATTTGGTGGCAGCGGTGGGATGACGACTGAAGCAGTAGGCAATACGTTGCCAATACCAGTGGTGGCCGACAGTTCAGACGAGTCTGTGGAGATCGAGACGGAGGAAACGTTGTTAGGGCTGACAGTGAACCAACTCGAGGAGCTCTGCAGGACACGCGGCGTGTCAACAAGAAACTGCAAGTTGAAGATCCATTTCGTGGCGGCCCTGATGGACGCTTCGAGTGGTTCACTGGGAAGCCAAACTGAAACTGGGATGGACTCAGAAGTCGACAGTGACCGACTGGCACTAATCCAGGAAAGTCTTCACCAGGCAGAGGCCCTTCGAGAAGGAGGTGGTGGCAACAATACGGTGGCACAGACCATCCAGCTTCAAGTGCAGCGAGAAATTCTGACACAGCTGGCTCGCTTGGCTGGTACGTCGCTGAAAGGGCTCCCAAAAGATCCCAAGGTCCCTAAGCTCACGGAGAGCGACGACATCGACGATTACTTAGATGCATTTGAGGCAATTGCAGCCGACACTGGCTGGGAGAGGGATGTCTGGACAAAAAAATTACGCCCAAATTTGACGGGAAGGGCAAGGGCCGCCGTCAACATGTTAAGTCGTGAGGCAGCGACGGACTACGACATGATGAAGAAGACTATCCCAACGTATGACGTTTGTGCATAAACTTACCGGAGGCGATTCCACAATACGCAAAGGCGTGACGGCGAGGTATATGTGCAGTTGGAAGTAAAGCAGAATAACCTTTTGGAAAACTTGCTCAAGGCAGAGGGAGTGTCCGACATCGATGGTCTAAAAGAACTAATTCGCCGTGAGCAACTTCTAGCATCAGTTCCCTCGGATTTGGAGATATTCCTGAGAGAAAAAAATTTGAAGGATACGCGGGAGCTGGCACGTCAGGCTGATTTATTTGTTGCTACAAGGAAACGTCAGGACAGTTCCTCGGCAAAAAGCAAGTCTTCGTCTTCATCGAGTTCGACTTCAACTGCAAAAATTTTTCAGGTTGATGCGCATGTGTCGTCGACCGTGAGTTCTAAGGCCACCGCCGGTAGTACTAGTGCTAACTTCAAGGGCGCTGCGCAAGGTGAGCCATCAAGTGTGGGGAATTCCCAGAAGAAGCGGCTTTGTTTCATTTGTGATAAGCCGGGACACATCGCCATGGAGTGCCCGCAGAAGAAGAAATCCGGCGGTGCCATGGTCGTTCGTCCGCGCAAGTCAAAGTCAAATGAAGTAACGAAACAGAACTCCGAGGAGCCGTCAAAACAGGCCAGTGCGGAGAGTCGGCGTACCCAAACAAGTGGATTTAGACACCGCTCAGGTGACAGCGGGTGCCAAGATCAGCGTTGTTGATGATCCGGAGTATGAAGAACACTGCCGTTCAGCTAAGGTGAATGGTCGTCCTGTACGTGCACCTGGTGACACAGGATGTATGATGTCTCTTGTTCGTCGGAGCGTCATTTCTTCGAATTGCATTCTGCCAGACGTGACCTCGATCATCGTTACGGCATACGGTAACAAGAAGGCCATCGAGGACGCTGACGTTCACGTGGTCTGCAAGGCGGGTGACGTAGACGTCGACTCAGTGGTGAGGGTCGGGGTTGGTGACCGCCCTACCGTTCGAAATGTTACTGGGTAACTACATGGCCATCAACCGAAAGCTCATCGAGAGCTCGCTTGTGGTCACACGCAATCAAGCACGAGAAGCCTCAGAAAGGGAGCGATTGGCGGAAGAGAGTTACACAAGAACCGGGTTTAAACCGAAATCCGTTGGTGACGACGAGGCTTCTGCAGAGGCCATCGATACTGTTGGTAGCTTGCCTGATTCGTCAGAAGATGACGTAGAAATAGAGGCACCGTCTGGCTTATCTGATCTTGAGGATCACACTGGAGAGGCGGACAGCGCTGACAACAGTTCGTACACGCTGGGAGACTGTTGTGATGATCCGTCGGTGATGCGTAAGTTGCAGTAAGATGACCCTTCGTTGGGAAAAATTCGTGAACGCGTCGTTCTCGAACAGGAGGCTTACTCAAGTCGTATTGGATTCTTTTATCGTGACGGTCTACTCTATCGGGCTTGGAAGAGTCGAAGACCGAGTCGCTGTGACGAGATGGCGGAGCAGTTGGTTTTATCGAAATGCATCCGACGTGAAGTGCTGGAGATCGCGTATGATTTACCGGTAGCCGGCCATCTGAAGGTTGGGAAGACGCAGGAAAGAGTGTTGCGTCGTTACTATTGGCCGAACGTGTTCGCAGGTGTTGCTGCTTACGTTCGTACGTGCGAAGCCTGCCAGCGTGTTGATACAGGTCGTCCACCGAAAGCACCTCTTCAGAACTTGCCGGTCATGTCAGAGCCGTTTAAACGCGTGGCAATTGATTTGATTGGACCTCTTGACCGATCACATCGTGGGAACAAGTACTTTTTGACGCTTGTGGATTATGCAACACGTTGTCCGCAAGCTGTTGCCCTTCCAAACATGGAGGCCGAGAAGGTGGCAACTGCTTTGCTGGAGATATTCAGTCGGCACGATCTGCCAGAAGAGATTTTGTCAGATCAAGGCACCAACTTCATGCCTGAACTGATGAAGTCTCCTTTTTGTAAGCTTGGGATACGCGGCATTTGGGCTATGCCGTACCATCCACAGTGCAATGGTCTTGTGGAAAGGTTCAACGGGACCATTAAAGCTATGTTGCGACGTTGTTGTCAGGAAGAGCCAGATCAATGGGATGAGGCACTGCCGTCTATGCTGTTTGCCTACCGAAAAGTTCTGCAGCAATCAACTGACTATTCCCCATTTGAGCTGGTTTGTTCTTATCCTTATCCTGTTCGTGGTCCATTGGATGTGATTTGTAGAAATATCGAGGGAAGAGAAAGTAGCCAGGAAGAGAGCATCCCTGAATTTGTTACAAAGGTTTGTGAGCGAATGGAGAAACTGACGGAGACAGTTCAAGACAACTTAACAAGGACACAACGAGAGCAGAAGTCATGGTACGACAGGAGAGCCTGCACCTGTACCTTTGAGCCTGGCCAAAAGGTGCTCGTGCTAATACCCTCGAGCATCAGCAAGCTCAAGGTAGTGTGGAAGGGATCATATGAGGTTGTCAAGCAACTGAGTCACACCAGCTATTGTATGGCCATGTCAGCGGGAAAGCATGGGAAGAAAATATACCACGTAAACTTGTTGCAACCATGGTACAGCTGTGAAGGTTTGGTCTTGTTCTTGCATGTCGACCACTCTGAAGGTGACAGCGAACGACTTGACAGTTCCGATCTCTATCTGGAAAAAGACTTTGAAGAGTCTGTGGGACCATTCCTTTCATCAGCAAAAACTCGGACCTGGCAAGAAGTGGAAATTGGGGCAGATTTGATACTAGAACAACGGAATCAGATAGAGGATCTACTGTGAGAGTTTGATGATGTTTTCTCAGATCAACTAGGGAAGACAAGCCTTGTGACGCATGATGTTGACACCGGTGATGCAAAACCTGTCCGATCTAAGCCATGCTGTATTCCTCAGGCCATGCAGTCCACAGTCAAGACTGAACTTGAAAAGATGCTGGAGGCTGGCATTATCGAGCGTAGCAGCAGTGCATGGGCATCTCCGATTGTCCTGGTGCTGAAGGACAGTACAATTAGATTCTGTGTTGACTATCGGAAGCTGAACGAGGTGACAACTATTGATCCATACCCAATGCCAAGGATTGATGATCTGCTGGAAGACGTTGGTGATGCTGAGTATATCAGCATGTTTGATTTGACAAAGGGTTACTGGCAAGTGCCCATAAGTGATCATGGGAAGGAGAGATCAGCTTTCACTACACCATTTGGTCATTTCCAGATGTGTGTCATGTCATTTGGTATGGTTAATGCAGGTGCGACATTTTGAAGGCTCACCGACAACCTGCTCACTGGAATGGAGAATCATTCAAAAGGTTATGTTGACGACATCCTTGTCAAATCTTGTAGTTGGTCAGCACATCTATGTGATTTGAGGAGTGTCTTACAATGTCTTAGAGAAGTGAGCTTAACAGCAAAGCCATTGAAGTGTGCTGTTGGTAAACAAGAAGCTGGGTACCTTGGCCATATTGTTGGCAGAGGCAAAATGTGGCCGAGGCCAGACAAGATCAAGGCTATTGAGTCTTTCCCAAGACCAAAGACGAAAAAAGAGATTTGGAGTTTTCTTGGCCTCGCTGGATTCTTTTGCTGATTTGTGCCAAATTTTGCCGCTATTGCCCAGCCTTTGACAGACAAGACTCGGAAAGCACATTCTCGGCTGGTTAATTGGGATGAAGACTGTGAGATTGCTTTCAACAGCCTGAAGTATATTCTGACGTCATCACCAGTTCTGCAGTGCCCAGATGATCAACATCCTTTTGTCCTTGAGACAGATGCCTCAGGTTGAGGTATTGGTGCAGTCTTGTCACAGCTTGATGACAGCGGTCATTTGCATCCAGTGTTATACATCAGCAGGAAGTTACTTGATCGTGAGACTAGATATCCTACTATTGAGAAGGAGTGTCTTGTACTTGTCTGGGCAATCGATCAGTTGAGGACATACTTGTATGGATGAGAGTTTGAGATCATCACTGATCATCAGCCTTTGCAGTTTTTGCAGCAGTGTAAGGAGAAGAGTGCACGCATCTTATGGTGGAGTTTGCTCTTACAGCCATATCGTTATTCTGTAAAGTACTGAAAGGGCTCGGACAACATGCACAGCTGCAGACGCACTGAGTCGTGCTTTTTGAACAAGATGAATAACGCAGCTGACTGTGCCACTCTACGTTTTTCGCCTCCCAAAATGGGGGGATACGTGAAGAATTCCTGTGTGCATTGCACATTTTGGTTTCTATAAATAGCTGTGTGGTTTTTGTGTTTGTGCTTATAATC
>JAOWAW010118876.1:0-12673 GCA_028565695.1 Nicola tetela
GATGGTACATAATTACAGTAAAATCGGTAAAACGGCATTTGCCATCATTTGGAGTTTGAAGAAATTCCATTTTAATTCATACAGCAGAAAATTTACTCTAATTGCTGCCACTAACCACTGATGGTGATCTCCCACCCCACAAAGCAACTGCCAGTAATTGCCACTGCCGAACTCCAATGTTACACTCTCAATCTTGTGATACACACATGACATTGTGTATAGCTAGATCGTGGAACTTGGCTACGCTGACAGCCTGTCCCATCTTCCACTTCTGTCAACAGAATCCATCCAGCAGCACGAAAGTGACAATGACATCACGGCACAGCATCTAGCATTCACAGAAAACTTTCCAGTGGCAGCCGAAGAGATTTGCCAGGAAGCCCAGTGTGATCCATAAATAGCATCAGTGTCCAAAGCAGTCCGAAGTGGATACTTCAACAACCTTCGTGAATTTGATCACAGTGCACTCATCTGTGTCATTACTTAAGATGTTTGAGTAGTTTCCTTCTCTGTACTCCTGCACTCCAAATGTTGGTAGTCTGGGCCAATTTAACATGAGGTGATTGGTAAGATATAGTAACCTATCATTTTTTCACATTCACTGCTGGGTTGTCACCGCACAGCAGATTCGAACCTGCAGTGACTAAGCATCTGGTCGAACAATAATTACAATGTAAACTGCTTGACCGATCCGCCTGTTTAACAGAATGCACTGGCTTCATGGCAGGCTGTGTGACTTTCAATGGGTATGATCTGATATCTGCTGTGCTGGACGCTAAATAGTGACCAGCATGCTGCAGCCTACGTCTGGAGTGACCTCAGCTAGGTCCTGGATTTATAATAATAAACTTCAGAAGAATATTCATGACGGGAAGAATCATTTCCCGCCAAGGTCTCACTTTTCTATATTGTATGTGACGGATCCAGTATCCGTATCTAATTTGATCCACTATTGTGTCTGTTTTGGGGTGATTGTTACTGTTTGGGTATATATGAAGAATTCTGGGAGTGTAATTTATGCCATAGTGGTCAGGAGCTATGGCAAAGTTCTGATTGGAAATCTCCCAAAAATGTAACTTGACATACTGCTGAACAGATTTTGCCTGCACCTGACCAAGTTCTGATCACCTCCAGTTACTGTAGCTCAAATATACACCCTTGTATTCAACCTGAGTCCAAACTGGTGGTCATATCAAGAAATTCTGGGGCACTTTTCTGGCAGTGCTAGGAAGGCTCACGCATGCATGCTCTTTGACCTAGTGGCAAGTCTAGATCTATCCTTTCTGTAAGTGAGCCCATTGTGATCCTAGCTATTGTATAAAGGCTTAGTGCAGCTGCAGCGTGAATGCTTCAAGTAGTGCCCTATTGTGTGATAAGTATCATGCAATGATGCAGTTTAGTGCGCTACTTGAAGGAACAATGAAATGTAGGCTTAGGCGTCAAAGTGGCCTGGGAAATATGTTTCTGTTCAAAAATGATCGATGTCTAGCACTTATGGCAACATTTTAAAAATTGATGTAACCCAGATGTCTATAATTGTCTCTCTGTAAAGTGCACCTAGGCTGAATACAGCTCATTAGCATTTGGATGACAGCATGTGTGCAACTAGATACAATTGCTAATTGCCGTATATGTTGGAGACATTGTGCTGCTTTTACTTTGCTTTTCTAACAGAGAATCCCTCGAATAAAATGGAAGGCACCTTCTCTTTTGCCTTACCACACTGCCCTCAATCTGCAACCTCCCCCAGACTGTCTGCAGTGGCATCTGTGGAAGAACATGGTGGTAAGTACTGTAGATAACATTGCTGTGACAACATGGCTGTGAGGGATGTAGGTAGCATGGCTGCGAAAAATGCCGACAACATGGCTTTGATTAAGTTAGTTAATGTGGCAATAACTTTGGAGTTGATAGAAGTGCACCAGAGCATGTGGCAGGAGTTAACGAAATTTTGATGTAATTATCCACTACTCACTTCTTTGGGCTATCACCAGATGATTCCGAAATAATATACTTGATGTAAGAAAATTATCCAAGTCTATGTAGAACCTGGTTGAAGGGACCTGTCAGCAATGTGCTAGTTGCAGCCCAGAACAGATCAGCCATTATAGTGTAGACAAAACCACATATACACAACTATTCACATACATACGTGTTAGGAAAGGACAGTCGGTCTTTTCTTTTCGCTAGAATCACAGAAAACAGACCTGTCTAAGCCACAATGGAGATTAACAGATGAGCAGCTACCAGGTGAGGGAATATTTAAGTCAGGTCTCCCTGTTTATTTCATGCAGTGAACTGGTTGAGGCTACTTGCAGCAGTCTCTATTGACATTAAGGCAATTAGCACGTGCAAGAGTTTAGCCGTTCACCTTGGAGTCCAAACTGATCTGAGTGATGACCTGGTATATCGTCTCTTCATTCAGTATCCTTATGACCTGGTCTCTGTGGCAACGGAGCTGTTTCGAGGTTGGCTCCGTAAACCAGAAGTGGTTCAGCTCAATGATAACCAGAAACAGGACCATCTCACTGCAATTTTTGGTCACATACTAGGACGTCATGATTTGTCTGCAAAGATGATTGAATTGCTTCCGGTGAGTCTCCATTTTGCTAACATACACTTTCAATGTTTTTTTTTTTGCATCAATTACCCATGGTAGTTGATGACATGGAGGGGTGTTGATAAATTAGGGCATGCAAGGCACTGAGCACAGGGATCTGCAGCCGCCAAGCACACATAATTATATATCTACACATACACGTGTGAGTACTCTGTACATACTACCACACGCAGTGTACGTGATAGTATTGGCATGCATTGCTGGCATGTGTATCTACATTAGGTGTGGTAAAGTAGTCAAAGTAGGACTTGTGCTTGTACCTGTCCTAGCTGTCATGCATTATCAGGCTGCGTAACTTATATAGTAAATGTTAGGCTCAAGCTAGGAACACCATTTAGTCGTGCTGACTGTCATGCAATGGTTGGGTAGCACTGCTTGTCAGAGGCCTTGAATATGGGAGTTGTAGTTCTCCAGCTGCAGAAGCCTTTACCATTCCTCACTGTGCCAATCTGCAAGAAGATGTACTCGGCTTACTGTAATACTGCCCTCATCAGGCCTGTGGCGACTGGAGTTGGTTCCTGCCACAATTGTTGCACGTCCGCATGTCTCTCTGTCTGTGTCAGTGGATCCATTCAGTGTACTCATGTTGGATGAAAACCAGTCACTTGTGGCTAACTAAGGTGCACATTTCGCATACAATCCTGGCAAGTGGCAGAGCTGTTAGCGTGTGCTCTTGTCATCTTTCTTCCTAACCAAAATGGGCAGAAGAGTATGTCACACCTATGCAAGGATGTCGGTCTACAGCTTCATGCCAAAGCAGGCTTACTGTCGACGATACTCGGCTGAATGCTACTTCTCATTGCTACTCCAGAATGACAGAACTGCAGACATAAGCTTAAACAAAACTGTTTGAATAAGACAGCAATAGTCCTATAAGCCATGCACCTGCCCATGTGGCGCCAGGTCACTCTGTTGCGCTGCAATGAATTACAAATAAGGTAACGAATGGCACTGGGAGGGATTTCTACCTGCTCAGCTGCGGAGTGGCTGTGGAAGCATCTGCCTTCACAGTTGAAGGAACTCCAGTAAATTCTGGTTTGCAGCAGTATATAGAGCTCTGTAGTCTTCCCAGCCTGAGCACACAGCTCTGTACAGCTTTGATTAGCATGTGGGAAAATGCACTACCTTGTTGTTTCTCTAGAACATGTTGCTCTGGGTCTAGCAGTGTGCCTTTTATAGATTTCTGCCATTTTCAATCTGAGGCCAGCAGCCTGTTGAAGGCTACCATCTACGTAATCTTTCGGATCCTTTTCTGAAAAACCATAAGCCTATGGCTTCTTCAGGTTGTGAATCAACCCTAATGGTGAAATACTGTGCACTCATGTGTACATGTCTGTCTCTGCTGTGCCTTTCAGAGAAAAGCGTTCTGCTAATGCTTATGCATATCGGGAAACATTGGTGTGCAAAGTCAATGCCAGAGCAGACAAACTACACATGCACATGTGTCCACATGCATGTAGATATTACCCTGTAATACTCACAGTGAGATGCAGCTTGTGATGAATATGAAATTCATATGAAGTGTAGTAAATGGCTGTTTTCGGTGAGATAAAACACTATAGCAAATCAGTGTAATTCATTATGGCTGTTTGTATTAGGAAGACATCCAAACCAACCTTAACATTTGTTAGCAGATGCCAACGAGTTCACATTGTGCATATGCGAATGTGTGGTCTGAACCTGTTCCAACTAAATTTAAACAAATAAAAAACAAATATAACTTGGCATTTCCGTCATTGCTCTTTCTGCTGCAGAAATTCAAAGGAGAGAATATTTCATCTCTCCCAAATTCATCATACCCCGTCTTAGGTGAGTGTGTGGCTAATGACTGAATAACTTCCATTACTAACATGAAGCATTTACCAAATTAATTTGCTGCAGTATATGGAAATTCAGGGATATTGTTGCTTTTCTTTGTCCGTCTCTTGTCTGCAGGTTCAATTGACAAAATACTATCGCCTGTTATACAAAAATACTTAAAATACCTCCATGGTCAAGCAGAGCAGCTCACAAGTGTCAACCCGATCGACTTTCTCAATGAGGAAGAGAAGTCTGTGGATGAAGTTTATGTCAGGGTGACAACACTCTCCTATAACCAGGCGTGGAGGCTTCTCCGTGAACAAGAAGACAAAAGCATCCATCAAGTGTTCAAGGCTGCATGTAGAGCAAAAGCAGAACAAGGTGAAGAGCTGGACAGTGTTGAAAAACTCCTTCGGAGAAAGAGTGATGGCAAGCCAATCAGGCGATCAATGGTGTTTGGTGGGGCAGGTTCTGGGAAAACAATGCTTTGCCGTAAAATATTGTGTGAATGGGACAGCCCTCAACTGCCAGAAGCTTTTGGAGAGTTTTGGGCTGTTGTATACATTTCTGGTAGGGATGCTGTTCGTATTCATACTGTGAACCCAGGTAAATTTTTTGGACTTCACAATTTGAAGCTCACTGACGCTCAACATGATGAGATTGTAGGTTTCTTGTCAGACAATTCTGAGCGATTGTTGGTTTTAGTTGATGGTGGAGATGAAGTAGGTGAAGGTGGGCTCCTGCAGGAAGGGGAGGTCCTAACAGATTTACTCTGTTGTCAAGGTTTGTTCTCTAGAGCAACGGTATTGGTAACATCTCGACCATGTCCTGAGGTTTTTGAAGTGCTAGAACTGTGCAGAGCTGGTCGCATGTTTTCTTTGACTGGAATGAAGGACAAACGACTTCTGGAAATGGCTAGTCGTCAGTTAGGTGAGCATAACACAGAAAGGTTTTATACAGAGCTGTGCACGCCGCCTAAAGCACAGATAAAGGCAGCAGCACAAGAAACACCACTGTTTGCAGCAATGCTAGTCAGAATGTTTCATGAGGAGAAGGTTATTCCATCATCAGTTACAGAGCTCTATAGCTACATGTTTGAACACACGCTGTATCGAAATGCTACACGGTTGGTAAGGAGGGCACAGGAGGTGAGGCGGAGACATTTTCAGAGTAGGCAACAAGTTTCTGTAGAGATGTCATTATCCAATCAGTCTGTGACTATTGCTGGTGAGCAGCAGAGGCTACGCCAATCCACAGAGCAGTTGTGTCATCTTGCTCTCAATGCACTTGTCTGCAAGCGTTCCACTTTCAGTTTGGATGAAGTTTCTGCTTATTGCAAAGACTCCATAACAGACATGAGCCTCCTTACTGACATGAAGTGTCTAGGAGGTGACAAGACATTGTACACGTTTGCTCATCTCAGCTGGCAAGAGTACTTTGCAGCAAAGAGATTGGCTAGCTCAGATGATTTCTCAGCAACGCTGCAAGGTGTCCTACAAACGGTTGGGTGTTCAGAACACACTTGGCTGTTCTGGCGTTTTGTTGCTGGTCTCATATCACCAGGTTTACTACCGGAACTTATTGTACAGCTGTGTAGTGCGATAAACGCCCATGGTATGGTACCCAGTCAAGTGCGAAAACGCTATTTCCTTCTGACATGTGCAGCAGAACAGCAGTGCAAACCCACAGCTAGCCATTTCATTAGGTTGACAACCAGCTGGCTGTTTCCGGATAACATGATATATATGGCAAACTATTCACCACACCTGTATGAGGTTGCTGCACTTGTGCTAGCTCTTCAGCATTCACCCCAACTTAATGGCATTTCACTGAGTGGTGCTATCATAAAGGAAGAGCAAGTGAATGCACTAGGTGTAAATCTCTGTCAGCTAATATTGATCGATGTGAGTCAAAACTATCTCAGTGGAAGAATGATGGACAGCCTTGCCCAAAGTTTAGGTACATCAGTATGCCTGGAAAGACTCGACATGATGAATTGTAATTTGTCAGATGAAGGCTCTGAAGGGATCCAGCACATACTTGCTAACTGCACAACATTACAAAGATTAGATTTGAGGCAGAACCATCTAGGACCTAAGGGTGTGGTATCAATGTTCAGTGCAGTGCACCAAAAAAGTGAGCTGAAATGGATAGTCCTGGAGGGAAATAACTTGGTGGGTTTAGATGGTCAGGCAATGGGTGAAGCCCTCAGAAGAGCAACTCAACTGACTACGTTGAGTGTGGCAGACTGCAATCTCAGTGATGACAGTGTGTGTGCAATGCTGCAGCAGTTTCATGGCAATCTCACTCTACAGCAGGTTAATCTGTTGCAGAACAATTTAACTCCTGCCATTTTACCCGTTATAGCTAATCTCTCCACACATCGGAACAGAGTTTGCCAAAATCAACTTGGCTGTACACCAGATGAGGCACACTTGGAGAAACTGTTGATGGGTGTGTCAATCCCGAACATCAGTGTCAGTGATCTGCACCAACTTTCCCATAGTCTGGCCATGGGTAGTGGTGTGAAAGTGGTATGTCTTCCTTACGCAGTGTTACCAGGAATAGTTGTACGGTTTAGTACGACTCAAAGGCTGCAGCAAAATGCATATCAGTCATTTGCATATTTTGGAATAACAGATGAGGAATTGTGCCAGTCGGTTGGCTACCTGCACCAAACCACAATAAACTTGGGGATGAATCAGATAGGAAACCAAGGAATGAAGTCACTGGCATCTCATCTGTGCAACAACACTTCCATCCAGACACTTGATGTTGGTCAGAATCACTTCAATGTGGATGGTGCAGTTGCTATAGGAACAGCCCTCTCACAGCGGAATTCAACGTTGGTCTACCTCAACTTGGGCAGCAACTCTGTATTTTCTGCTGATTCTTCTTCCATCAGATGCTGCCAAGTGTTGGTGTGTGAGTGCAACTTTCTCAAATGCCTAATTCTCAGCAAGACAGGTCTATCTAACTACCAGTTGGGGTGTTTATCTGCACCAAGTGTCAGATTGGGCAGAAGTCTAATGCTGTTAGATTTGAGCAATAATTCCATCAGTGACACTGGGGCAGCATTGCTAGCCCCACATGTGGCAGCTAGCAAAACCTTATGCTACTTGGGACTGTCTCGGTGTGAGCTGACAGATGTTGGTGCTGGAAATTTCGCTATGGCTGTAGCTGAAAAGGATTCTTGCCAGCAGTTGAGTTACATCTGGACAGGTGGCAATCATATATCACCAGACTTCTATGATGACTGTCCTGTAGACTGCTTCAGTGAATCTGTAGCAGAAATGGAAATTCTGAAAGCAGAGCATGTGCTGGACCATTTCCTGTCTAGTGCTGGGACCGTCACAGATGGTGTCCATGAACTAACAGCGAGTAGTGCTGCCTTTGTCCTCTCACCAGCATTGTTGGATGGGTTAGAGCAATGTATCCTTTCAGAGCATGTGAGCAGCTTTGTATGTATGATGTTCCGTGCCTTTCACTGTCTCTCAGCTGTGCAAGCAAGAAGTGAGGAAGAACTAGCGTCAATTTTGGCTGGGATCCTGGTGCAGCTATTGCAGTGGACAGAGGTGCCAAACTATTCACTGAGATGTGCTGTATTGTGCTGTGCACTGTGTGTGGCTCATGAACTGAATATTATGCACGATCATTACCTAGAAGACGATTTGATGCAGCTGTTGCAATGTCTAGTACGATGTCAGGCAGAATTTCCTCAAGTACCAGTCCGTGAATTTCTCCATCGTTTGGCAGATGTGTGCAATCAGCGTGGTCGGTCCGAAGTAGCAGAGCTTCTGCTAAATCATGTCGAGATTATCTACAGTGGTCTGCTGTTCCTGTAATGTAAGTAGCTCTCTGTAGTATAATAGATAGGTTGTACTAATCACGCATCTCTCTGTAATCATGCGGAAGATCAGTTGGTTTATCCTTTGCAGAGACAATCATGACTGCTCAATATAGTGCCACAGTGAATAGGATAAAAAGTTGCTGTAAATTGTACATACTAACTAGAACAGATGGAGGATTTAGACCCAAGGAGGGAGAGCACAACAATGGAGGCAGCTAAAATTTATCTTCATCCTGCAGTTAGATGAATAGGTATAAGAGCAGAAGTTCTGGCAATGTGTGCATGTGGCCAGCTGTTGAATGTGCATGTCTAAATGGTGGAATGGCATTATAGCTGATATCCAATTGTGTAACAATATCAGTTGTGTGCAACCAAGGAAGGTGTCATCTTCGATAACTAATTGTATACAGAGGCTGAATCAATCAACAGACATCCCTTGCACATTCAGAATCAGACTGATATAGATTGGAGGCATTTCTCCATTTCTACTTGGCCTGCATGGCTGTACTTCACATAAATTATACCCAGAAATGTGTGGCAATTCCAGCATTTGCCCCTGGTAAAATCTGCATGCTGTGGAAATAGGTGGGTATACATACGAAATTTAGCCTTAGTAGACATACCAGTATAGCTACTACTGAATAGCTGACCATTAAACCAGTGTGGGTGCTAATCCCTGGTGGCTCAATGGTACAGCCTACCATAGTTACCTTACTGTGTCCTGAATCACACCTAAACGTGAGTTCAGTAGCATCATCATGATATATATGGCTGGTAGTTTATGTTGTTGGATACAACATATAAAAGCATTTCTTGTACGTCACGTGGTGGTTTCCTTGGCGTTAACCAATCAAATTCTTGTTGACCGTCATGTGAGAGGGCGGTAATTCTGCCATCTTGTCCTCCGAGAATGCACCCGCCACCCATCTAGGAATGCTACGTTGTTCGTGCATACGGGAACTAGGTTCCAGACCCTTGCATTTAGGGCAGGATTGGTCCACCTAGGATTGCAACATTGTTTGTGCATACAGGAACGATGTTCCAGACCTGTGTATTCGGGACAGGAGCGATCTGCATCCAGCCCGAGCACCTACTGGATTTGCTGGTCTAGCCTTCGTATGAGGGAAGGAACCTATGCACACCCAACCAGCTCTGGATATGGCCATTGCCACAATTGCCCCATGGCCAGCCTCCATTCTCAAGCGGCTTATCAGACTCAGACCCGACGTTCTTGTGCTCTGGCTCAGATGCTAGCCTTTTTGACGGCATGTGAGCAACACCAAACGCGGAGAGATCTGCCATAATCTCCACAGACCACGCTACTTGAAACAGACAAGTACCAGTACTAGTAGTGCAGCTGTACTGCTTTACAATTTTTCCTTTTTCAGATAATCATTGGGCGAGTGTTAGCTCACCCAACCTTGTCAACTCTATGGCTGACTTATCATACATTGTATGGCGTCCAGCGTGAAGCGTTTGCCATATATCCATGGTGAGCACTGCTAGCTTGTGGGTTACTAAGATGCACATTCCATGTACAATGTTGCGATTCACGTAGCATGCACGCAGCATGCATGCTGGGTAGGGCCAAAGACCCTGCCGATCTCCCTGATACAGGCCTGCATATGGGTCACAGTAGTCTACATAGTCCGTCATGTATGACTGAGTAGACATGACAATGTATGGTCAGGTCAGTCTTCATGGTCTGCCATGTTTCGTTTGCATTTGTTCAATTGAAGTATTTGTCAGTAGGAAGGTGTTTGAGGACGAAGAATTCCGTCATTTGACCACCAGAGGCGTTGCAACTGTCGCTGGTCGGACCAGTGCCTGCTCAACAGTGACTGCCTCACCAGTAGTGTAGTGTTCAAGGCCACCACATCCACAAGCTCAGATGGGTGGAGAGAGTACATTGGCTTGACGGTGAATATGTTCAAGCGGAGATTCTCTGGTCACATGATGAGCTTGAGGTACCAACAGTGCGAGAACAGCACTGAGTTGTCAAAGTACATCTGGGGTGCCAAGTGGAGGGCCAACGATTTTACTATCCACTGGGAGACCTGCAAGAGGGCGCCAACCTATTCAAATATGTCGAAGTGGTACAGCTTATGTCTATCAGAAAAGCTAGCCGTAGCTGACGCTGACAGCGCAATATCACTGTATTCCAGGTTGCAGCTGGTGTCTGAATGCCTCCATGAGAACAAATTCTACTTGTCAAACTTTGTGTGGTCAACAGAGTAGTTTACACACCTTTCCTCCACTGTGAAGCCTGCATCTCTGCACACATGTGCGCACTCCGTACCCAACGTTTAATCTAGTGAACACCATAGTTCATACATCCCTTTCCCCCATGGCTCAGCCCACACCTCTACATGCATGCATGCTGATTTAAAGCAGTTACCCTCATGCTTTCTCTGAGCTGCCTGATGATCACTTCGGCAGGATACTTAAAGTAGCAGCAGTTCAGTCTATTTCACTTTTGTCAGTGTTTACTTGTGTATATAACTTTAAATATAAATGTAATAACACACGAACAGTAGCGGCCAGTATTGGGCAAGACAAGATCTTTCGAACCATTCCTTTTCTAGTCAGTTCATGGACAATGAGGATAATCCATAGACCACACAGCATTTAAGGCAGAGATTTAACACCAAATACACCAAACGCAGGTGAAACAGTACAGGCTACACCACACCGCATTACAATCACAAATTCACTCACTAAAATCAATTCCAGGTAAACAAATTCACACACTACAATCAATTCCAGGTAAACAAATTCACACCTCTCACATGCTCCTTTTGTGCACACAACTCTGGTTTGTTTCTGGTGATAAATATTGCCTCCAGGATGTTCAAGTGTGTTGTGCTTCTTCCTCTTGCCACGATCTTAAAATAGTTTGTGCAACTCCCACACATAGCCAACGAACATGATCGTGACGTCTTCGGGTGTGGAGTGATAGCCGTGTTGCTCTTTACACTTGCTAGGTCCATTGTGGTCATAACCGAGCCATCAACCTGAGTAGCTGGCACCACACCCGCTGCTTGCCACTTGCCCCAGCTCCTCAATGTAGACTTGCGATCTGAGGCTATGCACACTGCTAGTTGGCTATCGCTGTCCAGCTCACAATCACCCAGAGTCTTTCTCATCCTTCTCAGGTGGGTTAAAGTATTTGCCTGCTTACATTGGATATGACCTTCATCTGTGCGCTATAGCGACAAGTTTTAGAAGTAATCGTTTTTTATTCTTGAAAACATTGTTCAGATGACTCGTCACCAAAAAAAGAAAAGATCACAATACCATTCGCAAGGAATGCTACACCTTTTTTTGCTCTTAATTTTCCTTACCTTTCAGAGGAAATGCCAAAACGGTTCTGCCCCAATTTCCCACTCTTTTCTTTTTTCATTCTTTCTCTGACACAGGCGCAAGCTCCATCCTTGCTGCGATTGTCGGAGGAACATTGAAAAGTTTCGTTTTCCTCATATCCAGGGCAATGGAGAAACTTAAACCTGCCATATCTCATGAGAAAATAGAAATCAGAACTATCCAGCAAGAACGTTCTCCCTTGAGGGCAGTAGAATGCCATACGTCAAGAAAAACTTCAAGATTAGACTCTCTTCCGTTCCGGCATTCATGATTCCTTCAGAGCCTATACATACTCCTCATATATACGGTAATACTATAAGACAAGCCCTCCTGAGTTGCTGAAGCTGATCAAAATCGACTCCAGCGCCGTTTCATTCTGTAGGTAGATCAACTAGCTATAGCTACACGACATTTCACAAGAACGTTGTCAAGAGCAACCAACCCACGCTGCACACGTGAGCAATTTTTTTGATCGCGAGCGCCATATTGGATTTTCATCAGGTGTCCCCACCTTAATGCACCTGAGTTCCTGGCTTCTTCCTCATCGGGACCACATTAGCAGGAAGCATCACACTCCATACCAGGTCTTTCAGCACATGCTGTTTGATTCTTTCCTTCAGCTTCTGTGTGGTTTTGCCGATGTATCTCACGTTCACAGGTAAACAAGTATACAGCATTACTTAAATTTCCTGCTGGCTTAACATCTTTCTAGTTTGTACTAAACATCTTGCAGGAGGCGAAACAGCATCTTGGATTGCAGAACGGGACAAAGTTCTTGGTGACAATGAATATCCGCGTCATGAAAGATTCAGACGCTTTCGCTAGCCAAGCACTCCTCATTGTCCATGTACTGACTTGAAAAGGAATAGACCGAAAGATCTTGTCTTGCCCAATACTGGCCACTGTTGTTTGTGTGTTAATTTGTTTGCCACCAACCTCTAATTTATTCATATATATATAATTTTTCCTCTTTGCCTGTATCAGGCGACTTCTCAAAATTTAGTATTTACTATTCTTATCCATGTCTGTAAATATAAATA
>JAOWAW010118920.1:0-12666 GCA_028565695.1 Nicola tetela
GGGGGGAAGTGTGCGGGTCCACATTGATAGGTGCATTACGAATACATGCGTACGTAGACCACATAATTATGTATGCAGTACACGGACATATACGTTGTAGAGACTCTGCATGTACTGTAATGGGATGTAGAAGGTACCAGATACGAGGGTAGATGAAACTGGTGCCAAGTTCCGCGGCAGGTACCAGAAAACGCTAGTGTATGCTGGTACCGATACCAGGATCCGCGGTGTAGCAGGATCCGCTGTTATACCGGCAAGCTCCAGAATCTCAGTCGTCAGGTACTCAGAGAGAGCATTTGCAGCTAGGTAGATCGGCACATTAGTGCCATCTCGTTCGCTGTAGTTGCCATTGCGAAACAGTCGGTGAGCACGGCCGACGTCGACTGGGAACCGCAAAGCAGCCCGAGTAGAGCGGCTCTTGGCCTTGGAACGATTCTTTCCACCTTTTCCACGTCCAGACATTTTGAAGTTAGACAATTAAAGCAAAGAGCAGCTAGAGCAAATCTGACGAGTCTTGAGAGCCAGGTCTCTCTGGATCCACGAACAGAATCTCCAGCAGGATGGTAGTACGTTGAACCTGCTGAATGTCACCATAGCGTGCTAATATACATGGAAAGGGGAAAACCCCGTTTAATATGGCGACCAGACACTACCCAGCAGCAAACTCGGCAGCTCAAAGACAAACCGCGAAAGTCCGAGCAGAATTTCTGCAGGAGTCAATTCTGTTGCGATCATGACTTCATCTTCTTCCGATGAAAGTGATGGATTGTCTACCTCGACCCCGTTATGATAACTGGTTTCGGCGTTGTCTGACGCCATTACTGTAGCCGCCTAACCGGTCGTTACCGTTGGAAGAATAGACCTCATGTCAGTTTTGCCGTTTCACCCAGCTGGATTTGACCGTCGATTCGGTTTCCGTGCTAACCTGAGAGTAACCGGTAATATTGCTTCTGTAGAAAGGCTAAACTACATAGGTCTACGGTGGCTTCTCCAACTCGGGCTCGTTAAATTTTCTCAAGTTCTCAACAGCTGACTGTGTGCAAGTTTGGTCACGTGACACCAGCAACTTTGTTACTGTAATTATGACCACTGCACTGCGACAAGCGCGTCACCCGACGGTCCGTGCGCGCTACTTCCATGGTTGGATTGCGACAGAGAATCAGTTCAAGTGAGCGCATTCCAAAAATCTTGAATTCGTTGAAGTGAATCGAATTATGATTTCGTTGAATTCAGCGAATTCCAAATCATATATGTCATTATGTGTGAATGTAAAGGAGCGCTTCGTTGAATTAATTCGTATCTGTGGTAAATAAAATGGCGACATGGAAGTATGAACCCACACAGCACACAGCCTCTTTTAAAGAAAGCCTCGATCCCGCCGATTTTTGACCGCAAGTTTCGCTCCCCGCGCCAGAATTCAGCAGCCGAATTCCACGAAATCCAGCCCAGGTGGTGAATTCGTTGAATCCAATTCATCGGGTTCATGTGGAGAAATCAAGATTTTTGGAACACAAATTAGCAATTCAATTCATTCAATTCAACGAATTCAAGATTTTTGGAATGCGCCCACTGTCGTCTCATGCATGTCGCCTTTATCTTGAGGAAATATTTGCTGCTGTGAAGGCTCAGTAATTTTAAGCTTTTTATGCCTGCAATCTGCTACTGTAAGCCGCTTAAGTGTAAACTGAGAAAGTTTGATTTGCGTTTCAGGCAACTCCTCAAAATGTTTATTGATCGATGCAGCCCATTTGAGGCTGGCCGACCTCCCTTTCAGAAAGACGATTATTTTTATTGTCACCAGATATTCATGAAGTGTGTAAGTTTTGCAGCGGTGTTGTTGTGGCACTAGGGGCGGCTTTAGTACTGCCATAGGAATACATTTTAATATTTAAAGAGATAGGAATTTTCACCTGTCTGACATCTAAATGAGTCCGAGGCCTAGGGCTGGGTTAGCTCTCTGTTAGCTACGGACACAATGTCAGTGTTCCGATTTTTTTCACTAAAATTCAGACATGGTGACTCTTTTGTTGCCATGGTAACCAAGTTCGCCGCACTGCAATGTTTAGGTTGCAACTTTAAATAATCGCCATCTGACGTGATTCTACAATACACCTCAGGAACCACACACTCACAACCAGACAAGATGTCATGCATGAACACGTTTTTTTAAAGGTGCAATAAGTTGAATACACAAAAATGAATATTTGGCCAAATGGCATTCAATCAGTGACCAATGCCACATCTCTTCAACTTGGAAGTCAAACCAATATGCCAAACAAAAAATACATGAACAATAGAACGTTAACAACAACTGAAAAATGCAGCCCAATAGCTACAGAGCAAGGCAGATGTCACTGTTGCATCACCAGGCTTGCCAGAGCAGCCTCCGCTGAAGGAGGCAAGAAGACAGCTGAGCATGACAATCAGTCACCTGTACTGTTGCATAGGCAGGGACGACCATGGAGTATCCCCAAGATACCGATATCTGAGAAAAAAATAAGACATCTAGCCAACCATCACCTCTCAGTGCCCACAGATTAGTGGGATCTCAGCTGCATAAAAGTGAGAATTTATGCAAATAGTCATTGTACTGTTCACGACATTTTGGGCTTTTTCTTAACAATGGAGAATCCAAGGGGCTTGTGCACAAGGTGCACGCATGCCTTGTCAGCTGCTCACGTTTAATTTTTTCACAAAATTTCAAGTTGCACAGGTGTCATGCATTATGAGCCGTCACCTCTGTTGCATGCAAGTGCTGAGGGACTTACAGGGCTAGCCTGGGCTACTTCTAGATCTAGGAAATGTAGATCTATGCATACAGTTCAGACTCAATGATGATCTTAATTGTTTGATGATAGATTATCTAGATATATTCCTCTGGCTCAGCCTAATTGTCAAACAATGGAGAATGAACAATCATAGGTTCAAGACTTCCCTTGGGCAAATCCCTAAACCAATGAACAGTCTATGGTGCCTTATCAGCTTTGCCAACTGGATATATGTTACTGCCAAAAGTTTCATTTGCTAGTCCCATTCTGAAAGAAAATTTAGAAATCATGTTCAATGATTTTATTTGCTGCCACAGTTCATTGCCATCTCCTTCACAGTTATCTGTGTCATCTTTCATATCATTTGCTGTAATATCATCTCATACATGTGGATCAAACGGTGATATACCCAGAAAATCAACATATAATCTGAAACAATCATTTTCTCATACTTACTCCAGCTGGTGGTGCACAGCAGACTCGAACGTGTGGCAACCAATTGCCTAGTCAGGAACAAAATCCCGCAATCCTGGCCGCTTGAGCAATCCGTCAGTTCAATATAAACAGGCTTCAGGGTGAGCTTTGTGACTTTCGCTTGGCACGATCCGATATCCACTGCACGCGTGAGACACCACGAAGTGACTTAAACTGGACTGGCAGATTGGTCGAACAGTTAAGAATGCATGGTTTTCATTCAGTGAGGCACTTTGTCGCCGCAGGTTCAAGTCTGCTGTGCACTGCCAGACAGAGTAAAATATGAGAAAATGATTTGTTGTGATTCTCCCAGTGTGAATATCCTCTCTGAAGTACATCATGATCATAATCCAGTCGCTGTGAGAAGTTCTACACCCACTACAGCTCATGCTCTATCAGCACACCATGTTACTCCATGCAGATAAAACAATTTAAAAGGGAAAATATTAATAGAAAAAATTGAAAACCTGGAAATGGTGTCAAGGTTTCTTTCCCTCCCTGAAAAATTTCCATTTACAGAAACACACGGTAACTGCACAAATTTTAATGAACCATGGCCATGCATATATGAGATTGCTTGGCTTTGTTCACTATAGAATGTCCCTTAATTATAAACTATTGCAGTGGGTGCTTCATTTGATAAGAGTGTCCAGTCACACAAGTGGCCACCGCAGACGTGCTGCTTGGCCTTTGATTGGACATTGGGGCCAGATTGACTCAGCCAGTGAAAATATTACATAGACTGACCGACAAATTGAACACTAAGGGGAATTCTCAAAATTAAAGCATTATTTGTTAATTCCAATTTCAGAACAACACCATGATGCATTCTTGTTCTTCATTGGACATGAAAATTTATTTAGCTTGACAACTAAAACCTTTATAAATATATTGTCTCCTGGTTTTGATTGTTAATGCCAGCCTTATCCCTACTGACTCTGCCATCCCTCTCCATCAATCCTCAACAACTCCATCCCTACCTTATCTTGTCCTTCATGCAATTTTTTCCACTCTCTTTATGACTGACCCTTAAAGTTGCTAGCCCTTCTCTCCGTTTAGTTTCTTGATTAGTCCATTAACCTACAATCACGTGACAGTGGATGACTGTAAGTCTGCCTAGCACTTACTAAGACATTTTTCTTAACCACTTACATGTTTATCCAACCTGCTGGCTTTGCATTAAAAGGACAAAAACGCAGAAAGGAGCGCTATACCCAGGCTGCAAACAAGCTCTGCTGTGCCACCTAAATGGCTTGCCATATTGGGAGTAGAGTAATTCTTATGGAGCTCTGTAAAAACAAAACCAGAACAGCAAAAAAGGTATCAGGAGCTCAGGAAGACTGTTATGTACTATTCATTTGCTGCATGTACATGTACATGTATAAATAACAGTAACGCCTTCAATAGTCCACATTCCTTAAAATCATCACTCTACTTACACTTTTCCCACTTCCATTCCTGGTTTCATTGCTCTCCCTTCACTCACTACTCCCCACTATGGATCTCTTTCTTTCTCCTATATGTCACCTCCATATCCCTGTGCTCTTCACCCTAGGTCCTGAGCTCCCTTTCTCTCTCCCTCTCTTTTCCTCTCTCTCCCTCCCTCTCCCTATCTCTCTGTTCTTTAACAATACTATCTTTCAGCATAGTAATTTTTATCTTATCCATACAACCAATTACGACCAGAAGTATAGTTCCACATTCATTCAGTGCAGAGAAACAGGTTCTTTTTCAAAGGAACTGACAACCAGCTACTTAGACATGTCCACACTACACTGTCCTGTTGATCTGTTAGCTAAGCTCACAAAATCACACACAAGAAAGAAGAACCATACTCTCACACATGCTCTGTACACACTTTTTGCCACCACCACGAATGTTATAAGCTTAGTGACAGTATACTTTAAGGTAGTTTGTTCCTTACTCACACACTATATCTCGCACACTCCCTCCAGTACTTGTTGACCATGCTGTGGTCAACTCAAACACAACCAAAGAAGATTGACAGCAACAAAAAATTATTCCAAACTGGTTCCAATGTTTCATAGTTCATTGCTTGACAACAACTCTTATCGCAGCTTCCTTACTTTCTTAGCAGTGGCACGGCATGGACAACTATGATTTAAGGTCAAAACTGCATCTTTGGTGACCTCCACACTTGTCTCTGTTGACCCATCAGCTGCAGCACCAATGTCTTTGAGTTTAGGCTGTTCCACAGGATACAGTCGCTACAAGGGTCTGCTGATAGTTGACACACAACCACCCTTGGATAAGGTATGAAGCTTGGCACCTCTCCTTGCCATCATGCAACTCTTCCACAAGGCCAAACTTCCAGAGTCCTTACTGGATACTGTCCTGATGTATGACAAAGACATAACCTGTCTTGATCACTGGTGCATTCTTTGCTGGAGTGGGGGACAAATGATGATGACTTCTCAAATCAAGTAGATATTCCTGTTGCCAACGTCACCAGAACTGCTTGAGCAGCACCAGCAATTGTGCACATACCTCTTGCTTGCATCTACTGGTGTGCCTTCATCAATGACAGCATCCGGCAATGAGAATATCCTATGCTCACATATCAGGTGAGATGGAGTGAGCAGCACCTGAATGTCTTCACTGGAGATGTATGGTAGCAGACATGAGTTGCGTGTGAAACTTTGGCATACGTCCGGTCATCTTCTCATGGAGCTTCATGAACCACTGCTTGTTGATCTGGTTCTGCTTCCTGAGCAACAGTTCCAGTCTGCAACGCTGGAGAGTTTGACTAGCACTTGAATTTTCGAACGTTGAAGCCGCTGTCAGTCATTTGGTTCTTCACCTTCGCACACAGATCATATGCCACTTCATCATTATCGTCACCATTGATCAGATCACCCACATACAAACTCTTCTCCACACGGTTAACAAACTCCAGATCGGCTGTCTTATACTCCTCTAAATGATGCCATAAGAGGGATTCAGCGGGAATGGATTGGCTAGCCAAACATCACTGGTGTGAACTGATATGCCTTCATTTCAGAACAGAGAACGACTTTCCACAGTTCACCCTCGTAATAAAGATATCAATCAAACAAGAATAACGATGCTGGGTGAAGACTAGATAACCCCTTTTCAGCGCTACAATGCCATAATCAGTTCTAGCCTGAAGAATTCCTGTCATTATTTTAAGTCCTATCATTATTTACATCTTCAGACTAGAATTGATGATGGCGTGGTAATGCTGAAAAGATTATTTAGTGTTCACCCAGCGTCATTATTCTTGTTTGATCTTTGATATGCCTTAACCTTGCATTCACTTGAAAAGGGATCATCCCACCACAGAAGCTGCAGTGAATCGCAGTCATCCTCTGATACAGACATAATGACATATGTCTTCTCTATGTCACAAACCAGTGCCGTTTGATGACAACAGAACTGCACCATGATGTTAGGGATTAGGCCAAGCAGGCTTGGACCTGCATGTAAGCATGAGTTCAGCGATGGGTCCTTCCCTGTCCTTGCTGACGCATCGTATACCACACGCAGCTTGGTTGTTTCTTTGTCAATGTGCACTACTGCCTGATGTGGTATGTAATGAATGTCTCCCCCAACAATTGAGTCGAATGGTATCTCTTCGGTAATGTTTTTGGACTGCTGGTCACTCATATCACGTGAGCACTCTTGGAAAATTGGTGGCCCCTTTTCCAGCCGCACAGTGAGCGCTTTCATGCGCTTCAGGCTTAATTGATAGTTGTATGGTAAGACAGGATGGTGCTCCCTCCATGGTAAACTGACTGTGTGGCCATGGCCATCAAACTCAATGTTTCTTTTGAAATCCGCCTGCACTGAATCTTCAAGGAGTTTTATTCCCAGAGCTTCGAGGTCCTAGAATCTCTTCGGCTATTGGTCAAGGAACGACATCTCAGTTAACCTCTGCAGTCATACATGTGTTGAGACCAACACGTGTCAATAAAAACTGCATCACAGTATTGGACATGCTCTTGGATGGCATTCTCTCTGCCTGGCCTGACAGAACCCATCTAAGGCACGTCCACAGAGCAGCAAGACCTGAAATTCCGTGCTGATCACATCACCTGACACCATTTTTCAGTAGAAGTCTGCTAAAATCAGTATGTCAACTGCTGCATACCCATTGTAGTCATCTGCCAGCTTCAATGTATATATGCGTACACAATCGGGGTGTGCTGCCACAATTTTACGCAGATACTGATGCTGGATGGGTGTGTCGACCATCAGCAGAACAATCAACATAATGTCTAAGGGTTCTCAGTGCATAATTGGGGCTTAACAATGTACAGTATCATTTATAGGGTGGTCGGCTATAAGAATATAGCGCCTATAGGAGTGAGCTGCGTGAAATTCATGATCATAACATATTATTTGTATGGGCTTTTATGCCTTTATGCAATATTATTGTGTACAGGAATATATCGGACATAAGAATGGAATCATGCCATCAAAACATGACAAATTCATTCAAAATGTATCTTTTACAGGAATACAATGTACAGTGCGTATTGCCTCCAGTCGGTATCTAAAACTATATCGCTGGGGAAGTCCCATTACCATATTCTGTAGCTGCCTAGCTTTCGCACACTTGTCCAATTGCGACATTTATTTACTACTGAGCTACACATACAGCATACACAAGTGAAAACCACGTTTGTGTTTATATTGTATTTTTTTACTTGGTTGAGAAGAACTTTCATGAATGCACTAGTAACTGACATATTGCGTATAGTAATTATCGCATATAAGAATAGAATGTTCATATTCAAGCACCCACACTATAAGCGATACATGCATACTGTACATATTCTCAGCTTTTGTCTGCCTGGTGGCAAACCCTTGAATTGCCAGCTGTTTGCTACGTTCAAGTTTGAGCCTTAGCTGTGCCGTGTCTTCCTCCACAACATAAGTATGTTGGCTACCTCCATCCAACAGAACATAAGTAGTTATCTCCTTCCTCATTTGATTCGGGTTGATGACTGCTGCCTGCGCCATCTGCAATAGTTGTCGTTGCTTTGCTACTCAGGTTGGTATTGCTGTTGGACATCTGGCTACCGTTGCAGCTGCATACACCACCACCCTCAGGTCCTGTGCATATCATAGTGGTATGTCTTTCATAGCATTTACTACATTTCGTGCAGTATCGTGTTGCAATATGATTCTTCTTCAAACAAACAAAGCAATGGTGCTGTTCAATGAAGATGTTCTTTCTCTGGGCTATATCAGTCACAATATCACATGATGTCAATGGATGTACTTGAAAAAAGAAAGAGAATACCTTTTACACTTCACATACATTACAGTAAAACTTTCTTAAACAAACGCACACGTGAAGTTAGGTATAACAATCAACGAACAATTGAAGAACAAACACGTTTCAGTATTCTATACCATTATCAGTTTCACTCGAAAACTGTGGCTGACTGACAGTGTACGACCTTTAAATGTTTGAGGATGTGTGAGGAGGTGGTAACTATTGGTGAGATGAGGTGTTAAGAATGATTCAGTGTAAGGCAAGTGGCTAGGGTGAGTGGCTGTGTGCAATGGGAGATTTGGGATTTAATAATAATCCTTCAGTGAAGCAATGGTAGCTGGCTCAGTAATTTGCTGCGATCAGGCTAAGCCCTGAAATTGCCATAGCTCTGGCCTGTACAGAGTTCTTTGCAGATAAGATAATCTATCTGTTTGCATGAGGTCGTAGTTGTTGTGTATCAGTGACTCGAATACATCCCAGTACAATTGCCAGTCTGCAGAGTCACCACCAAACTGCCTTAATTCCAATTTTAGCAGTTTTACCTTTGGCCATCCGCTCATCCTACCCATGTTGCAGATGCTGTTCCTATCTGCATTGCTGTCCAAGAGCATAGTGGAACTAATAGATTCATCTGCTGCACTGGTGCTCTCTCCTGTCCCAACCACAGAAAACTCATCGCAAGCTGCAGCATTTACTGTGAGTTCAATGTCTTCCCTACATTCAGATTTGTCAATAATACCACCTTGACAACCTTTTCTTTCTCAGGTAACTTCAAAGCGTCTGAAACAGACATCATCACGAGGGTCAATTCCGTCCTCCACGAGTCAGCAGCAAGCACTTCCACTTCTATCCTGTCCTTGTCAAATTCAATTACAAGGTCTAACACAAGAGCATCCAAATTAGGTAGCAAAGACTGCTTGCTTTCCAGCATCTGCTTGAGCTGCAGCAACCTTCGTCTTTCAACAGGGCCTACAAACCTATAAAATACCCATTCAACTGCTTCCCTCGTGGCTTTGATTGCTCTTCATGCAGAAGTTCGATGTACCCCACAAACCTTAGTTTGGTTTGATAATGTTGTACTAGCATGCTGCTTTTCAATTATGACATTAAATAATGATTTCCATGAGCTAAAGACAATGAACTTCTCACGTTTGAGAATCTTCTACTCTTACACCGATTCGGCTCAAAGGACCATGTTTTTTAATAAAATTATCTCGCAGTATAGAAATTTCTATTTTATCCATCACGACAAACAACCACAAGCACAGTTCCAAGTACAGCTCCACTTTCATTAGGTGCAGAGCAACAAGCTCTTTTCAAAGGAACTGACAATTGCAACCAGCTGCTTTGACATGTCCACACTATACTGTCCTGTCGATCTGTTAGCCAAGCTCGCAAAATCACACACAAAAATAGGAGAACCAAACTCTCATGCATGCTCTGCACACACTTTATGCCCCCACCATGATTGTCAAAGTGACAGTGTACTTTAAGGTAGCTCGTTCCTTACTATCTCACTAAATTTCGCACACTCTCTCACTTTCTCTCTTTCTCTCTACCAGCTATCCTCTCTCCTCTCTCTCAGACTCTCTCTCAGACTCTATCTCTCTATCTCTTTCTCTCCTGTCTCTGGTCTTGGCTCTCCTTTCTGCAAAGTATCAGCTGCATCTCCTTTCCTCTGTCTTCCCGGATTATTTCAGTGGATCTGAAAGCTGAAGTAACTGTCATGTGTCCATGTGTGGACAAAACTGTGAAATTTGACATTAATAACTTACTGCAGCCAACAAAGGCCTTGCTGTCAGCTGTCATGTTGTTGATATACCATGTCGCAGCTGTACAATTAAGGCTCAGGCTTGTAGAATCAAGAGAGCTGCTCAAATGGTAGTTCTCTGTGCAAATGATTTTCATGTTTACTCCTGACTGTATTGCAGCTGCCAGACCCAACGCTACGATGTCCAAGTTCTTTCCCTTGGCCAAATCCTTGAGGCGCTCAACTAGACAGGCTGGAAATAAGTGCAACAATTTATTAGCTGCATGAACCACTAAGACAACAGCTAGCATCATTAGTTATGGATCACCATTGTGCTCTGAATAACAAAATGTCAGTGAAGTGCTCACACACTTTCAATGACTCATGTTGTGATATTATGATCTAAAAAAGTTTGTATCTGATAAGATTTTGTAAATCCTTAAGAAAAAATTAAATTAAATAGCTTACTAAAATTGCCGGAGGTACATGCAGCATGGTGACGACTTAACTGCACACAACTGTCACCCACGAAAATATCCAGATAGGCGGAGGTTCCAGACAAGTAAGCCGCATACATCATGCATAGTAATGTCCGTGATGTATATTGTTTCTGGTAAATAGCCAGAATGGCTTACAAAAAATTCTTGCAAGACCGCCAGCATGGTTTACAAAAATAAAAATATTTACCAAAGGTTGATTTTTGAAAATTTACAAAACTGACAACTTACAAAAATTAGTTAGGTTACAGTACTGTGTTTTGTTAGAAGGTACTCAGCTCCAACAAGACAAAGTAGAACTGCCAATGCCGTAGGCTCGGGCATAAAGACAGGAATTAAGAAATAAAGATGTGTACATGCAAAAGTATGCATCAGTTAGCTGTGTGAAGTCTGACTGAAGGAAGTATAGATTGTTTTATCAACTAACAACCAAATGTTGGGTCACCAATGTCACTTTTGGGAATCTAAGAGATAAAGAGAGCCGAGGACGTTCTAACTAAGCCTTTATTGGAGTCGTTACTGATGACAATAATGATGAGTGATAAAGGTAACTAATAGAAATGGTAAATATGTTTTTACGTGCATTGGCAAGTAGCAAATTTTTAGCTAATCAAGGGCTTTTGCACAACCTTACATGGCACCATGGACATATGGCCCTGCTGAAGTAGGTAAAGCTTTCCTAATTATTTTAAGGCTCCTGGGGGGAGCCTCCCAGCGTCGGTTAGAAAATGAGCGTCAGATCGAGCTTTAACCCACAGTGAATCGCCACCTCCTCAATAGAAATTGTGCGTGCTAACCACCTGTGTACCTGAGGTTGGGGTTAGACTATAATAGGCCTATTGAAGGACACTGTTGCAAATAATATTATCATAAAATCCAACTCCTTCCGAAGAAAGAAAAAATCGCACTCTCTTGATTTTTCCAATTATATTTACTGTCTGGAAAGGAAGGGAAATTATCTCTTCAACTTGAGACAAAATTTGAGTGTTCATTACAAAAGCCTTTCCTATCTGCAGCATAGCACTTTAAAGGTAGCCAGAAGAGGTATGGTTATTAGCCAACTGGACATTGTACATGTGTGTTGTGTATGATCACAGTAAACATAGGACACAAATGGGGCTTTAGACATATGTCCTATTGCTCGATGGTAACAATCCAAAGCTCTTTGGGTGGTCTTAAAAACATGCTAGCTTCTCTCCATTGCAAGTAATACTTACGTTTTGGTGCACATCCTGTAGTCATTTTGCTGCTCCACTGGCCATTGGCATTGCAACTGATAAGATATTCTCCAGAGTACCCTCTGGGGCAGGTTTTGTTTCCTATTGTTCCTTGTGGGTAGACATTTCTGATTGGTGATGTCCCAGAATTTATATCTCCCGGACTCTGTGGCATCACTATTGGGCATCCTTGCACTGGGAAGAACCAGAAAACAAGAACACAGCCATTCCCTGGTGCATTGTGTCCGCTTTTCATTAGCTGAACTCTGCTTATGGCATATTTATGCAAAGAATCAAATGTGACCATTTGCTGCCAGTCACGGACAGAAAAGCGGCAAGCAAGGTTTGTGAAGAGAGATTGCAACGCATGACATGGGATTTAACAAAACGGGTGATCATTGAGACCCTCAGGCATACTGACACAGATGACCTCTGCCCTCCACAAGTCCGCACGAAATAAACATCGCCTTTTTCGAGCTGCCAAAAGGAGCGGCCGCCAGGAAGACTGGGAGAATTGTAAGGCAGCGCGTAACAGCTGTACTTCGGCATTCCGAAAAGCGAAGCGAGAATATATCAGCCGGCGACATCACCAACTCCAAGAACAGGCAGATGGATCCCATCGCTGGTGGCGTTTGGCGAAAAGTCTCGCACACCTCACTTCACCCAAGGATCCATTGCCAGATCTCGAGGAAAA
>JAOWAW010118931.1:0-12666 GCA_028565695.1 Nicola tetela
TCTCTCTCTCTCTCTCTTTCTCTCTCTCTCTCTCTCTCTCTCTCTCTCTTTCTCTCTCTCTCTCTCTCTCTCTCTCTTACACATACTACACACACTACACTCAACTCTCATTAAATAGCTTACCACATTTGGCCTGAAAGGAGGAGTGACCTGCCGTGCTTCAAGTCGTTGCCAGTCAATTGGTTTAAAGAACGGATCGCAGCGCACATCGCTTTTCACTCCAAGTCTCATCTCAGGGTCTCGAACAAGAAGCTGCATTGAGAGGACAAGTTCAGTCACAGAACAAAGTTTTGCTTTGAAATACCACTATGTAAGAACAACGACAAAGTCATGTCACTATTAGCAACAACAGGAAGCTAAACTTGTGTTAAATGCCTTGTTCACCGACTGACTGACAAGTTCGATAAATTGAATTCAGCCCAAAAGGTCAGTATGGTTAAGTAAGACGAGACAGAGGAGCCAATTACTCTACAATCAGTCCAACAAAACACTATCTTATGCTTCTATGGTCTAGGTGTGTACACTCACACGGCTGATGTATGCAGCTGCCTCTCTTGGTAACCAACGTGGGTAGACCACGTCATCGTGGAGGATGTTCTCAAAGAGTGTGTCCTCGTCTTCACCACCAAATGGAGACTAGCCACAAGAAAGACAAACGAAGGCAGTCGCTGCTGAAAAAATAGCTTTCATGGACAAAAGTTTCAATTCAGTGGTTTTCAATAGGCAGGTTGTGGGTGAGCTGATGATGGCCAAACGACTGTTGGGAGCAACGGGGCTTCTGTCATCAGTTTAGATATTGATGAATGAAACTACATGTACATGCAAATGCCCTTTTACCTAACACATGAACATTCCTTGTGAGGGTTTCTGCAGTCAATTTTCTTTACAATGCTCTTTGTGGTGCTTCGTAAACAAGTTTCCAATTGTGTACAGCAGGCCAGGTTCAAATTCAACACTTTCTTTCACATGTGCGTATAACCACTATTTTCACAACAGACTGTTTTTTTTCTTGAGGTCAAGTTATTCAAGCATTGTAGTAGATCTAGACTACACAGCTGGTTGACAGGTTCACAGCCAGTATCCCAATGCATGCGTGACCGCATCATTGCCAGCCCTAGCCTATGGCAGAGTGTGCAGGCAAGACACAAAGGCAAAAGATCACACAAGCCTGTGCTGTGCGAGCAACTTTGCTCATCTGCTACGACAATTGCTAGCACAGGCTTATATTTAAAATTCCAGAATTGTACAAAATGGCCAAACATCCACAGCATGGACAACGATGTGGTTTTCCATAAAAATACAATAGGTTGGCAGCAATGTCTTCAGTGAACATGTATGAAACAGTGCAGTGATTACTGGTCACTTTTGACCAGTTTAAGGAGGCCCAGAAACACTGTGAGATCACTGAGACTCATCACATTAGACTTATGTCTTTTGGGGGTTTGCTGTAGTGAAGTTGTAACAAGAAAATTGGTGACTTGAGCACTCACCTGACCAAGCAACATCTCATAGCAGAGGACACCGAGTGACCAGAAATCGACCGAATGGTTGTATCTTTTGCTTTCAATGATCTGAGAAAAGAAATGACAAGATGGTGATGTGATCATTCTTGTGAGGAAAAACTAAATTTTTGTTTATTGATTATAGGGGCTGGAGAGGGCTCCTATCACAATTATTTCCCTGGTATGTCAGGCTCACAGCGACTAGAGATGGCTCCTACTAATTGCTACTGGGCACTAGTACTAGTCTGACTGTCTGTGTCACTTGTGCATGTGTGGGTGATCGAGTTTCCCATCGTGTCCAACTTACCACAGTATAAATATAGCTCGCAGTTGTGGATCACTAAGATGCGCATTTCACATACAACCACGGCAACGGTAGTGGTGGTTATTAGAGTATACTTCCTTGGGCTGGAGCACGCTCAATCTGTGCATCATTTTTCATAGTCAAATACAAGGCAGATGAGCTTGCAGAGATTCAAGTACGAAGCTTGGAATATAGCTAGCTGCAGCTGTGCTGGCATATCAGCATGCTACTTGCTATACGCATGATTGCAGGACAGAATCACTTGCTGAGGAAGGAGAAACTCTAGTAAACAGCGGCTTTCAGTGTAACTCCATCGCAGAGGTCCCAGCTCGACTCACTCCATTAACACTCTAAATGTAAATACAGCTGCACACTTCATTCCTGTAGAAAGATTGTAAACTGTGACCAACAAGAGCCTGCAAGGGCTCTGGGGTTGCTTGTTGACATTCCCATGGATACTGTCCATCTACTAATTAGTAATATACACATTTCAAAGGCAATCAACTCATGCAACTGCAACTAAGTTTCTCACACATGTTGGAGATGCTTCACAAGTCCTTTCTGCTACTGACACAAATACAGTAAGCCAATGACTGCAATCCATCAGATTACATTCAGCTGTTTTTGACAAGACTTAGAGAGCACAGCTGCCCACCTCTGGCGCAATGTAATCCGGAGTGCCACAAAATGTTGCTGTTGTACTTCCGTCATGCATGTCTTCTTTACACATGCCAAAGTCTGCGATTTTGATGTGTCCGTCCTTGTCAAGCATGACATTGTCCAGCTTGAGATCGCTGCAATGAAGTTTAAAAGAGAACATTTGAGAGAAAGCATCTCACAACAACCAGTGAAGCTGCACCAAGACCCGTACCAAAAGGTCAACACGTATACTGCAGGTTGGTGTCAAAGATGAACATCTGTACCTCACAACAGCTACATTTATTTGAAGAAAGGTTTGCAGTATTGTCAAAATGGTAATGAAATTGACCACAGACACTACAGAATCAACAACAGAAAATCCAGACCTTATTTTATCTGCATTGATCATTGTGACAGATGTTTCTACATCCTGCTGACAATACATCTCTACAGTTGGCTATTAGCAGTGGACTTTGGAATTTTTCAGTTGGTGAAATGAAACACATACTACACCTACAATATCCTGGCCTTAGTTGAGAAGAAGTCAGCTTACTGTGACACTGGCATCAATGAATCAAAATGGATCTATGAAACAATTCTTTCTTTCAAAATATCAGGAAGTTCACTTCCATGCAGAAATTACCTTTGCAATCCAAAACTTCAGGTAACAGCTGTACTTTAACCCAAGCCTTACCGGTAAATTATGCCCTTCCCATGCAGGTACTGCAACCCACAAACAATTTCAGCTGCATAGAATCTGAAATAGCCAAAGAAATGCATTTTTTAACTCTCCTAGGAAAAAATTCTAGTGTGTATTTCTGATTCCATAAATGAGCTTTGGCTTGTCCTACATTTGAGTGAAAGACAACAACTTTATGTAAAGCACAAACAACTATACATGGGCAATCAAAATAGAAATTAATCAATGAACACAATTAAGTTGATGATCGTATGACTTTGCACCAGTAACTGAAGGAACATACTTCTGTTGTCTAATACTGTTAACAGAGGAAATTAAACTTCCTATTCTAGGAAGAGACCCATTCATTTCACATAAATAAGCCTTTTAATCCTTTTAAGTTATCCTATTGTTTAGTTCACAGTTTAAAAGCTCAATTAAGCTGTGCAATTATCGCTATCCTTGCAAGCCCACCGTGTTCGGTTTTCGTCAAATCGTCCTGACTGCTGGATGTGGAACATTAGATCACCTCCGTTGATGTATTCCATGACAAAAAATAGGTGAGCCTGCAGAAAGAGATAAAAAGCAGGCTTACCAGAGAGCAATCTTTACACATGGATAGTAGCTACGCAGCACTCTGTCAGTATAGGACTAGGACTGGGACTCCTACTCAGCACCAGCCAATATTCTACATCTTCCTCCCAGCTACACTCATGTATACTGATCAGATGCATTATAACCATAAACATTGGAATCAGTCGTCTTTGGAATCATGACAACTTTGAGATAATTGCAACACTCCAAATTCCCAATTGAAAATGTCTTCCCATGTACCTCTGTCTGAAAGCAAGAATGGAGGTGGGCAAGAAACGGATGTCGGCAGCCGAGCGCCAGAACCCTCTTCTCTGTCATCGTGCACTCGACATCATCGTCTTCAAGAACGGTCTCCTTCTTCAAGACTTTGATGGCAAACACCTCACTCTTTCCCTTGAGCTCTGCCAGCATCACCTGCAAGAGAAAAAAAACATTGAGCAATGAAAAACACAGTAATCAAATTGCGTGGGGAAATTGTCGCGCAAGAAGTGAATAAAGAATGAAGCCAAACCATTGCACCAGCAAAGTGCAGGGCATATTTACCCATCATCTCTTTGCACTCAATCACCAGATCATCAAATGCATCTCACTGGTACTACTAGAGCATTTAACACAAGCTGCTCATTTATCATTGTGTAGATTTTTTGTGTTGCCATGATGCATGCACATCTTGGGACCAGGGCACATTGCATGCTTAATTTTAGTGATGATCAGACAGTGTTTGTGTGATAATTTGGATTATTTTACCTATTGACATGATGCTGGTTCTAGTAGATCTGCAGTTAAAGGCTTAGGGTTGGCTTAGTTCTAAGCTTATGCCACAGCCATAATTCATAAAATACGAAGCAACATCTGTGCTAGTAGGGACACAAAGAGTGGTAGAGTGTGTTTTCGAGTGAAACAAATTCTCCCCTGACAATTTTGGCAATCAGCAAAAAGAGACATGTTTTTTGAGGACATTCAACGTTTACCTTGCCAAAGCTGCCTTTCCCAAGCACTTTCAGCAGGTTGAAATCGCTGACCTGAAGTTTTGGTCCCTCTGAGACTCTCAAGCTTTCTATGTCCATGCTCAAGCTTCGCTTGGCCACCTGGCCCTTCACAAGATTAGGTGGAGCAGATACAGGCTGCGGAGAAGTTGACTGCTGCTTGACAAGCTGTTTGTCTTTCTTTCCCATTTTCTGAAAGCCAACCACAAGACATGACAGGGATCATAATTAATGTTGACAGTTCCCTCAGTCTGTTTCTCTACTCACACAAGCATTGATTAGTGCATCTCCTTGTGCTTAGCCCTGCACTTAAGAGGGCAGTCTTGCCATTGAGTTTTTAAAGACACATGCAATCAAGCCAGTGAAGTCAACAACCAATGGAAATCCTTAGAAAGATTACTGCACATGCCTGTCAAATTTTATCCTAAGTCTTCAACAGCCTTACAGGAGAAGCTATTTTATGCTGTGAGCTTTATGAGGTATCTTAAATTTTTGTATTATCACAGTAATTACTCCACCATTTTGATTGTCTTCCTCTGTGGCAGATATTTTTCAGTTTCCAACAGGCTTGACTAGCACTATATCACCCTTCTCCCTCCTTATGGTTGGCCATTCTACCTTGTCCTTCTTCACAGAGCTGAGGACTTCAGCCATAACTTTCTCATTGACACCGCAGATGTGCGGCATGCGTTCACGACAGCGCTTGTGGCAGTTTGTTCCGCACGCTGATCAGATCAGAGCACGCAGAACAGTCGGATGAAATACATTTGTGATGAAAGAAACTTGTAAGGCATCTGCTGCTTATCAACAAAACTTAATATCAGCCATGCTGTCTAATCATTAATCTATCAAAGGCATATAACAAGGACAAGGATAAAAGCTCTTGAAAAATGGCAGTTCACATCTGCAGTTATCACAAGCTGGATCCATTAATATTCTGGCACATACATAATGTAAGATTAAAGACATGTTTTCATGTCTGGACTTGATAAGGAAAGTGAATGGACAGAGGCAGCTGACCTCTAACCCAGCTGAAGGTCACATGTAAAATGGAAACCAACCTTCACACTTGAATCCCTGCCGGAACAATCCATAAAGCATTGTTCCACAGTGGTCGCAGAATGTCGGGTGGAGGTAGTTGTGGATCTTGAAGCGATGTGGCATGTCGATTTTGAAACGCTTCTTCATTTCCTGCAGAGCAAGAAAGGAAACAGCACAAAATCTCTTTACAGCACTTCAGCAAAGCACCTATGGAGATCCTGACATTGCTACAAGGACTCTATCCTGTATTGGTACATAACTGAGATAAACCATCACAACAGGATGATACAATCACCAGAGATTCACAGCATCCATAATATGTTATGTTTATGCAAGTGAATACAAATGACGTGATGTCCTTAGTTCGTTGCCCAATGACATTTCCCCTTCTCTAGATCTACCTTATGTGTGATCAGAGAAGGCTAGGATTTTCTGACAGAAAACTTATGAGCAGCTCCCACAGAAACCAAGCCAGAAATTGAAAAAAAAAACACAAAGAGTCAAAATAACTCCGCAGGTGTGAAGAAAGGCAACTGGCAATAGGACCTGTTGTAAATTAACCAAAGAATGATGACTCTTGGTAAGTTGCACTGTTGTCAATAAAACATCACTTGATGTTTTATTCACCCAATAAATATTACCATGCAAGGAAGACAGTAAGCTTTTGCAGTCATGCTGCATTAGCACATTCTACCACTGGTGGTGAATATGAGCTGTTAGGCTTACCATAGATGAGGTATTTCTCTGCGGATCTCTCACTGCCCCTGGGCACTTGCCCAATACTTGCAAATGGCACTTTTTGTGAACAACCTGATCACAAGCTGTATGAAAAACACAAAAAGCGACAATAAATTCAGGCCTGACTGGAAGATAGATGAGAATTAAGATGAAGAAGAGACCAAGGAAGGAAGAAGAAGAAGAGCAAGAAAACTATAAACGTTTAATTTCAGTTTAAGAAGCTATGTGGAGAACATTGACTAATTTGCGATGGTCAAAAGCCGTGCAAAGGTGTATTTTGGAATACACAATGATGCAGAAACATGCAAGAAGAACTATTGTAGGCCAGCTTGCCTATAAAACATTCATCTGCACAGAGTTGACCACACATGAGCAAGCGTACAAGAAGAGACCCTTACTTCGACATTGGTATCCTTGCTTTCCAAAGCCCCTGATATCATTGCAAGAAACACAAAAAAAACAGATTTGGTACTCAGCTTAATAGGGAGGTCTTGCTGTTCGTCTGTGTCAGTCAGATTATGTGTGAAAAATACACCTGGACACAACTACTATTTCATAAGGAATCTTCATACAATAAGTACATGCCAGCAGTGTCTCATATAGAGAGGAACCCGTGTGAAGGCTTCTATGTTGTGTAGCACAGGAACCACTTTGTTTACACACACGGTGCATAGCCTCCACGACCGGATCTAGTCAGCCGGTGAAATAATGTCTTTAAATTCCCTGTCGTACTTTACCATGGTAAAAATGTAATACTGAAGTTTACAGCATCGTAGAGCAAAACCTAGAATGTGTATCAATGCACATATTAAGCACACACAAAGCATTTGCACAGTCTATGCAGAGCAAAATTTCCCCAATATCATATCTCATCATAAAAGTTAATGGACTTATAAGGATTACTATAGCTCTCTCATAAACATACACATCCAGACATTAGCCATCTACCATGTTGTCATGGTGATCAGACCCATATGTAAAAATTACATGCCCATGGGTGGTAACACACTTAGTACTCATACCTATCATCTCATTCTCCATCTCCAACCTTTTTCCTCTCTCCCTCTCTCTCTCTCTCTCTCCCTCCCTCCCTCTTCCTCAATCTCTCCCTATCCCCACCCCTCTCTCCCTCTCCCTCTTCCTCAATCTCTCTCCTCCCACCCCTCTCTCCCTCTCTCTCTCTAAGAATTCAATTCCTACCATATAAACTCTCGGCAAAATGCGCAAAATGTCGGCTGCCGGAAGAACCGTGCCATGTACTTGTGCCCGTTTACTTCGTGAATCTTTTGATGTCGAATGGCGCCGCGTCGGCCACGCAGCATCGTCATGTCCTTGTGAAGCTCCTCTGGCTTGTCCTCCATGCACTCGGCTGTCTCAACAGCTGGCATGTCTGTGAAAATGCGATGGGGAGAGTGAATCTAATAAGTTGTGATATTATAAGTTCAGATTGAACTGTTTGTCTGTGATTGTTTATGCACACGCAAACTGTTTGCACTAAGTTAGTGCAATTAAAAAAAATTCCCAAAATTCCAGAATAATAAGACTAGTCATGCTGTTGGGTTTTCGCGTGCTCAGACTTTCATGGAGAAATTAAAAGATTACACAGTCACACACCTCCTTGCAAAGGCTTGAAGTTTAAGGTGAAGTGCTGATGAGGGGGATAGTTGAATAAGAAGGAAAACGGAGAAGGACAGGCAGGGGAATGAAGACCGAAGATCGTGCACATAATTATTATAAAAGAAATGTGCCTAACAAAATTTGGATGTCGTTGATGGATGGCTTCAAAGTTATTATCCAATTACTAGTAGCCAACACTGGCTAATCTCCACCGGCTTATCCATCCAAAACACCCTTCAGACAACAGATCGCCAAAGTGAGTGCTGCCAGCGCTGGAGTGGCTTTGTCACACAGTCATTGAAGAATATACCCATCGATATTCAAACGATTGAGCAGACCACGCGCGCCTTCGCATGACTTACTTTGTAGCGGCGGAAGGTTAGCTGATTCACCGGCTGGTTGCGTTCCTTGGTAGAGCTTGGCCTGAAGAATTAGCCGTCCGCTGGGCCGCAAATCCAACTGCAGTTAAGAACAAACCGTTGTTATTGCTATAACCAGTTTCTTGGCAGGGACCGTTTGTGACACCATGAACAGTAACCTCCATTTTTCTGATCTCAAGCAGGCTCGCAAATCTCGTTCGTCTATCTTAGTGATTGGTTGTGCGTGCACTCGTACGCCTTGCTGACAACTATGGATCTACAGGTTTTGCGTGTAACGTACTCTCCAGCGGAAGTCGCAGGACGGAGTGTCCTGTTACACGAAATTTCGAGAGAGTCAAACATTGCTTTTGCAGCGATAAACCGCCCGTAGGACAGGCAGAGTGGACGGAGAAGGGCGGAAGTGGCTGCGCAAGGCAAACTCGAGACCAGACCGAATGAGCTGAAGTTAATTATCAGCTCTAACATTCGTGGGAGAGCTGTGAGCAGGGTGACAGTTGACAACTCCCAGTGGTGGGTTGTTGCTCTCACTAGCCCTTGTCGCCACACCCACAAACCACCGTAGGTCCTGCAGAGTAGGCGGCACCATTCATACACCTTCCCGAGTCCGTGCGAATTCTCGAGAAATCGGAACCGAGGGGAAGATCTGTATAAAAAAGTAGACGCAGTGTTTGACGAGACGAGGAAGAGGGTGAATTCAATAGGGATAGTCACGACTGGCAACGTTATGGCCACACCCGCTCCAGTTGGCTGTGGCGCTGGCCATGGGCACAACCATTAGCAATACCGCTATCCATTAGGGGATAGGAGGATAGCCAGAGGCCGAGCTGCATACAGTGGTTTTACATGTACATGTACTTCATGTTGCAGACTTCCCTCAGGCTGTTGCAATACAGTTGCAGTATACATGTACATGTATGTCATGCAGGTATATGCACAGTCACTAGTAGCATGATGCAGCCGTGTTTAAAGTTAGCCGATATCATGGGGCCGGCCAAGTCGACCGAACGCCTTGGACGTGCCCTCCACGCGGCCACCGTCGTTCCACCGCCCTCCGGCGCTCTACCTGCTAGCTTAAATGAGACTAAGTACATGTACGTTCCGCAAGCACAGTGTGCTTCTTTACAGAACACCAGAACAATGCCACGATTGTATCCTCAGCAGCTAGCTCTGTGAAACTAAAGTAGATGGGAAACCTGGTAGCGTGACCCCGGCCGTGAGTCACGAATCTGAACAATACAAAAACCTTGTTCCTATTTCAGAAATTTAAAAAATAACATTTGTCGCCCGTATCTCTCAATGTTTAGTTCCTGGCCTTTGTGAGACGCCTTCTTCTTGTCGAAACTTCCTCCCAACGTAAATTATCGCTATGCTGGCTGAGCCACCACAGCTCTGAGGACGAGCTCAAGGAGAACACTAAACGCTTGCTCGATGTATTGTGGCAGCGAGAAGACCAAGGAAGCCATTGGACATACAGGCACATCCCTGGCGAGCACGAACTCTCTACATTGAACAAGATCATCCAGGTAAATGAATTTTAACACCTTTCCAGAACCTACCAAACCCTAACTGACATTTCAAACACGAGTACCGCTCACAAGGACTCACCGACATCTTGGCCACTCCAGCGTCAAGAGTAGTGCACTGATCTGCGATGGCGCTCACCTCGACGGCTACCTCCCCTACAGCCGTCTCTCCGCGATCCATGACCAAGATCTGCATGCGGCGCCCTGGCGCTAGGTGCGAGTCGAAGCACTTTCCCCATGCCGGGTGGAAGGTCTTTTTCTTCTGAACAATCTTCACCTCGCCGTTCTCCTGCTTGACGGCCTCCTTGATGTTGACGGCCAGTTGCGGGTCGAAGATGGGGACGCTGGCGTCCAGCACTTGTAACAGCTTCACACGAATGAAGGCGGACATCGTTACGCCGCGCGGACTCTTCGCTTCAAACTCTGGTGTTAGCAGTAGATGCCGGAGCACGGGTCGGCGGCCGGGAAACCGGATGCGGGCGATGTATCAGGGGGACTAGGTATTTCTGCTTCGCAAGTTCGGACGAGGTTTGTCGTCTTCTTCAGTATCGTCGCCAGTGACCGATGAGTATTTCCAGAGAGCAGTCCTGCATTTACCCGTACGGACTCGTTAGCTGGAGTATGTGTATGTCGCCAAATGCCACACTTCAGCGGTACTCTGGAGAAGAAGCAATTCTCGCCTCAGCGTTTGTAGTTAAAGCCACGCGCGCAAGTAGTCTCCTTGGCGTAGGTCGTTGGCGCTCTGTGCAGTGGATACTGCAACCGACTGAGAATGAAGGATGCGCAGATCAGTAGACGGCAAGGGGTCACTTGAAAGTCACCGTACCTTGCGATGATATGCCAGAGCGTTGAGTCTCGCTATCGACATGTCCCGGTGCACAACCGCTACTATGGTGACAAGCCAGTCAGCTTTATAATAATTATATCACGATAGCGCGATTATTGATAAGCGTGTAGCTAGAGTAGCTAGACAAATCGCCCACCGCTGAGCTGCACCTCGGCCTGAGGCCTGCATCAGCTGCGCAGCGCCCTATAGTACTATGGCTCGCCTACCGTCCCAGACGGCAAAACTGCGAGTCATACATGGAAATCTGGCGCCCTGGCCTAAGTGCACCAGGTGCATTGATGGTGCACTGCTGCAATGGTGACATGATCGCACGTGTTTTTCTGACTTTTTCATGCAATCAAATTTCCTAGCCTGGATGCATACGGGCGGACCATGCCAGGGAAAGGCCAGGGAACAAACTGGGATAAAAACATAAACATGTAGCTACGTCGAGTAAGAGTGCAAAGCTTGCCTGTGCCTGACAGCGATGATCGCTGATAGCAACTAATACCACAAATCAATGGCCCTGTTTGCTTTGAGGATGACTCGGATGAACACCTCGCGCAGCTCACCTGTACTGGGACAGTTTTCGTAATCATTCATGCGGTGTCCAGCCATAGCTAGCGGCGCTAGCGGCGGTGCATTGCGCGATTGCTGACGGACAATCACGTCATAATAATGATTACAGTCAGTGTACCCGGAAAAGCCACTAAGTTGTTGGTAGCTTCCACGCCCAACCATGAATGGGATGGGAGATCCTATGACAACAGAAGACAGCAAAGCGTTCAAAACGTACCACGCTAACATGGCTATGATATGCGCTCTGCAGCTGGAAGACAAGACGCACCTCTGTTCTTCAATGCAAGGTCTTTCGCCGTTGACTGTCTGCTACGTACAGTTCAACACGGGGCATGGTCCTGATATGGATTAAGGATGGTTCTACCAGTCAAATGTGTTGTTGCAACCATTTTTGAGTTACTACGGAAAAGCACTTCTCTCAAACCATCTCCAGCACGTGGCAGTATCAAAAGCTAAAAATGTTGCCTGGCTGTCGGTTTTCTTGCATGTCTAACAAGCTGTAATATGCCCGCACAAAGCCTTTTGTAGCCTTCAGCCTTTGGTGCCTCAGAATTTTGAGCTCTTATTTAGCTAGATAAGGTTAAACCTGTTTACAGTAGTGATCCACCTAGGGAATTTGCGAAGTCAGAGTACTTGCCTTCTGGGCAGGGCTGAGATCCTCAGAGGGGTAGAACCACTCTCAAATCATTCATTATAATTAAGGATCTTGGTTCTTGCTGGGAGGACATTACAACATAGCAATCTTATTATGCTCCAGCTTACTTTATTGAAATGAACAAAGTTTCAGAGAGGATTGCCCTCTCCTTCGTCAGGTTCTAATGAAGAGAGGAAATCAAGGCAATGCTTATATAGAAATCTATGTACATGTGTGAAGTGGCGCGGAAGTTGTCAAAGGGGGATAATGTGCTAGAATACTTAGGAGGAAGAAGAATAAGAAATATGACACTTTAGCTAAATAATTACTAAAGAACCTTGGCTACACACCACAAACGAATGAGAAACAAAGAAATACGACACTTTAGCTAAAGAATTAGGCCTGCGGTTTCACAAGGCTCAACCATAAGAGGCTCAATTCCAGTCCATCATCCTTCTTCATTGATTATTATAATTGTCATCATGAAAAAGCCAGAGTCCTCACACTTTTCCTAACACCGTGCTCATCTTCATAAATCGATCTGCAGCTGATCACTATTGTGGGAGGGTTGCTAATTTCAGATCTGCATCACTCCTCTTATTAGGCTTAGTTCAGTCTCAGGGG
>JAOWAW010118942.1:0-10947 GCA_028565695.1 Nicola tetela
ATCTCCCACCTGCATAGACTTAACTGTGTTAACAGGCCCAACTCAGTTGAATAATGTATAGCATACCAAGATGTCTATCTAGATCTGGAATCATCCTAATTGAAGAAATCACTAGGTTCACTATATGTTTGACAAGCAGAGAAGCAAGTCCCTACACACCTGCTATACCATGGTTGTCATAGCTACTAGGTACACCCAGATAACATCTAGCATATTCACAAGGAAAGCATGTAGTAACCTAGAGATTAGCCTAGCACATACACAAAGACAGACCTAGAGAGGCAGACAGACAGACAAACAGACAGACAGAGGTATATACACCCAAAAAAGGACATGCAATCAAGACCTGTTTGCCAGTGAAAGAGAAACAGATAAGGCACGGATTACAAGGTCATACCTGTTGTTTGTGACTAGAGGCATGACACTGGGTTGTAATTGTTGGCCATCACAGTACATGCTTGATGTCTGTGGCTGCTGCTCAAAGAGAACATATACATTTGCAGTTTTTCTTGAGGCTAAGCTCCTGGCAGTGATTGGCACCAAACTGCTTGTGTAATTGAATATAATGTCGGTCACCCTTTGCTTGCTAGCCAAGTTCTTTAATGCTGCCATATTGAGGTTGAATGCAATTGAAAGTCCATCAGGATTGATGGTAGTTCTGCCTACAGGAGAGGTCGGCTGCAGGGACAAACACAAGGACACTCTTCACAACACATCATGTGACTTAGCCAACTAGAAGAATAAGTTCAGCCCTTTTTTATCCAAAACACTGACTTAAATTTAAGAAACACATTTGACCAAGTAACACCCAACCTCCTACTACTACTGACAAAAGGTCAAGTTGAACTACATCTTGCTGTTCAATCAGATGGCATCTCACAACTCCTGTTAACTATACATAATTCTACATGATTAGCTTAAGTATTGCACTGTCTTTTTTTTGAAGAAATCAAGCTCAGCATGAGCGATGGAATTTTCACATATAGAGTTCACTCGCCTGAGAAACGGCTACAAGTCGACAATGGGAACACTGTTGAACTCTGCCGTATGGAATGGTGTGCTGGTAGTCTCTAAGCCTGGACAAATTGCAGAGTATTTAAGAAAATGAAAAGAAGGAAAGACCCTCAGACACAATGAAATAAGCAAAAGTTGAGGGATGAAACACACACACACACACACACACACACACACACACACACTCTCTCTCTCTCTCTCTCTATCAATGCTTATACGATGTCAGAGTTCAATGCGCACACTGAAGACCACCACTGTTGTAAAGTACTGGCCCACATGCACACAATCTTACCTCACACACTTACAAACTGAGCTGAACTCTTTGAAAATGTGCTTACTCATACCCTTCAGGGGCCATTGCATGCAGCGCAATGTTAACCGGCATGTGAGTAAAATGAGATGTGACATTCCACATTGGCCACATCACTGTCACATTTACTGGAGCACTGCTGCTGCCAAGACCAAAGTGGCACATCAGCTCGTTCTGAGCCATAAAATGAGAACCTGAACCGACTTCTTGTGTCTGCAAGAGAAGATGCGGTTTATCAGGCTTTGTGTGAAGAGAAGGTGTTGTGTGAGAAGAAGGCTGCCAGTAGCAAGTAGTTGCTATTGAAGTCAGAGTACCGGTATGTGTTTAAGTGAAGTAGTCTAACATTCCAAGTCTGACAAGAAGTCATCATGTCAAATAAGAAGTTAATTATAATTGGCCAATATTAGTAAATGAAACAAGTTATCGCAGACACATCTTACTTGTGTCCATCCATCTGATGAGCTAACACTGACACGAGCATGTAGACTATCACATGCCTCTCCTTGACCAGTCCTGTGCATGCCTTGCTTACACCTGTGAAAAACAAATACATATCAATAAAACTTTGATGTCAATTACTAATTCCTATTTGCTGCACTGCCAACTTAATGATATCCTAGTATAGAAAGAGGTTGTGTGGCACCATCTTGCCAAAGCTTTAACTTGTGGCACCACTGGTAACAACTGTTTATATAGGATCAATTTTTTTTTAAATAAAAACATGACTTTGGTCTCTGAGCACACTGAGCTCAGCTTGAAAACTGGACTATCCAAACTACAACTGTGTAAGTATCATATATAGCAATGCCTCCCACAGTTAAACGTACGGTAAATTTAGTTACAATGTAGTTTCACACAAACAATGTGTCCCACAGTTCAGTTACTTACCAATGCTGAGCACGGACATTTATCCAATTATTCTTGTTGCCGCCATTGTTGCGAAAGATGTCAGGGCGACCAGGATTGTTAGCAACAATAATATCTTCATCTCCATCATCTATCAAGAGCATGGAATGCCACACCAGTCAAAGAAAATAATAAAAATGACAGCGTTCACTTATGCGGGTATCCCTAAGATGTCCACCCTGCCTAACACCTTGAACTGGTCTCAAGAAGAAAGAAAGAACAGGAGCAAACAGGCGAGGAGTGCTTGAAAGGATCGTCTTCAACATTCTCCACCAATTTGCGAATAACTATTTTGTTTTCACCATATATGTGTTTACCTCTGCATAGGTGACAGGTGTTAGTTAGAATGCATGGGTGTCCTTCTATCTGATTTCTTCCTCCTTGACATTTATGTACCTTCAGTTCACACTTACTGAGTCTACACATTTTGGGAATAAAAGAAGGAAAGAATCAATAAAAGGTGTTTTTAAGCCATTGTATAACCACATGCACAACAATGCTAACTCATGCAGCCTTGCATCACACTGGCCACACGAAGGATGGACAGACAGACAGGCTGTCGGAAAAGAATTTGTATTGACTTTGACATTACTGTGTTCACTGACAAAAGAGTCCCCCAATGTCTCACTGCATGCTAGCAGAGAATTCAAAGCAGTTACTTACTGTCAAAGTCAACTTTGATAATTCCTCGTCCTAACTGCCTTGAGTGTAATCCAATCTCACTGGACACCTGAAATAAACCAGATATTCATAAACATAATTTATTATTTCTCAGGGTAAAATGATTGTACAGGGTACTTGGTACAGTACTCATTTCATTTGGGGATCATTAGGCTAATGAGTAGTTGTTGAGGCAAAATAAAACAGAGGATTTTGGCATGTTAAGCCTTTTATGCCAGTTGTACTTACACACAGCTTCATGCTACACAGACCATGTACTGTCATTTGAATTGAACCAGGAGGGTGCGCAAATGATATTGCATCAGCTTGTGAATGTCGCGATTCGCATGCGATTTTGCAAACTTGCAATCAACACGTTCGCATTCTTTTGTGAATGGTCTGATTTGCTGTGTGATTTGCGAGCTTGCAATTTACACGTTCGCATCCTTCTGTGAATGCTGTGTTTCCCAGTGCAATTTGCAAGCTTGTGATTGACCGAGAATCAATTTGGTCGCACTGATACGCAATTACATGCGATTTTGCTACCATGCAACTTGCAGGTTAGCTCAGTAATATCATTTGCATTGTTTTGTGCAAATCTATGCTACTACATGTATGTGCCAATTTGTACATGTTAACTAGTATAACAATCCCATGGGAACGCTTCTGATCGGCATGATTTGCATGATTTATGCGAACGTTTCTTTCGCTCTAGGAGACTGTGATTGGTGTGATTTACGTGAATTCATACAATTTGAGTAAATTGCACATATTTGTGCCAATTGCAGAGCCTCCTAGAGGGATAGAGAGATTTGTGTAAATCGCTTATATTCATGACAATCCCATTGATCGTTGAGCCTCATAGAAGGGCAGAGAGATTTGCATAAATCACATATATTCGTGCCAATTGCAGAGCCTTGTAGAGGGATAGAGAGATTCTCGTAAATCGCACATATTCATACCCATCTCGCTGATCACAGAGCCTGTTAGAGGGTAGAGAGATTTGTGTAAACCGCACATATTCATGGCAATCGCACCGATCGCAGAGCCTCGTAGAAGGATAGAGAGATTCGTGTAAATTGCACATATTTGTGCCAATCACACCAATTGCTCTGGTCAATCAAGGCATACACTGTCCTATACCTGGGCAGCCACAAACGGTTAGGTGTGTTTCACTTGGAGTAGGCACTTGAAATTTGGAACACTTGTTGAAGAGTATTATTAATAATACTAGGCCACATTTGGAAGCTGTACAAGGTGGTTGGATGTTGTTTTAGCCCATCGATCAATGGAGGTTACCCCCCAAAAGATGATCAATTCAAAAGCCATGCTAACAAGCTAAACCTAGGGGAAGAATAATTTTTCCCACCAGGTACCTTTTGCTCATGGCCATCAGCTACTCAAACATGCTTGTTGATGTTGTTGAGCATTTGCTGACAAATGCTAGCTGACTCTCTTCTTCCTTCTTTCCCACCTGAAATGTCCACCATACTCTAAGTATCTGAAAATGACTGTCATCTCATTCTTTCTGCGGCCTGAAACGAAAATCTGGGTAATCTGGGTAATCTACAAGCAAGAACCCTTCAGTTTAAGTTTATTGGCCGTCCACAAATGTCAAAAGTGTTGACAAAAACTTAGCTTGAACTTCCTAGCAAAGTGTTTGAAGTTTGTCTCCCACCATTGACAAAGGGAACTGCCCGATTCAAGCGAATGATTGAGTCAGCACCACAGCCCCTGCAGTGGTTCTGGTATGTTGTCATGGATACTGATACAGGTGTGTGCGCCGGGCCAGAAGCTCACTGCATGTGGGTAGATCAGGCGTGTAGCAGGTGCGTACTCTACACCTGTACGTGATGGGTGTTCACCATTTTGTTTTGTCATTGCTACACAACTATCCAGGCCCATCGCTGAACTAGCATCACAGTTCTTGATTGACTGGAGCGTAGAGTCATAGAAGGACAGAGAGATTCGCATAAATTGCACATATTCGTGCCAGTTGTGCCAATCACAGACTAAGGGCCTCCTAGAGGACTACAGTAGAGAGATTCGAGTAAGTCGCACACATTCGCATCCATCTTGCTGATCACAGAGCCTCGTAGAGGGAGAGAGATCTGAGTAAATCGCACATATTTGCACCAATCTTGCCAATCCTGGAGCCTCCTAGAGGAAGAGAGATTCGTGTAAATTACACATATTCGCACCAATCATACTGATTGCAGAGCCTCCTAGAAGGATAGAGAGATTCGCGTAAATTGCACACATTTGCACCCAAGCATGCTTGTTCTGATGATTTGTTTTGAAAATATTGATGATTAGCATTGTCAGTGTTCGTACTCAATCGCAGTAAATTGTATAGCTTGTCTTATATGGTAATCTCTTATGCGAACCATTCACGTGCTGTCCTCAATTGAACTTTTAAATAGACAAACTCACTGAAGTGCACTTGGCAAGAGTAGGCTTGGTCATGTATACTTATACTAGCAGCTGGACCAGTGTACATACTGCCATTTGAATCAAACTCTAGACAGAGGTCCAGCGTTCAGTGGTTTCCAGCAGTACAAGTATACAATACATACACATGCAGCGTGATTGAAGGGGGTAGGGGGTCTTATAGAGTGCTCGTTTGCTTGCTCGTTAAGAAAATGCTTGCTCGTTAGCTTATAGATACAATAATTTTACTGCTTATTCCTGCAATTCAAATACCTGTTCTTTCCAGGACAGCCACCGGATGAAATGATTAATTAAGTTACCAGTACAAATTTAGTGGCTTCTCAGTGAAGGGCATATCTACTTAATAGAGAACATTTCCCTATCAATACTCTCTGTACTGTGCCATTACACTTACATATATAGCTGCTTGATATTTTTTGAACAAACATCATAACTTCTCTGTGCAGCAATATACTGACTGTCAGTTGCAATGAGAAAATGACCAACCTCAACAGATGACCCATTGAACTCTGGACCACGATTCTGCCATGCACGCATGCGCTGTGGATTGTGAAATGCATTGTCACCTAGTGTTCCTGTGGTGTTGATGTACCCTTCACAGTCCAGGAAAACAGTTACAGCTGAAATGAAATGTCTTCAGTTGAATGCAACCAAGGATGGTCCAAAAAATCTTCAACAGCATTGAAAACTAGCAAGTGTCTTAATTCTGACAACCAAGAAACGGATTGTTTTTATTGTTTTTTTTTTTGTTTTTTTTTTACAGCTAGTCCTTCAGCATTCCAGCATAATGAGATCCAATACATTGGACACTTTTAGGACACAAAACATAACCTCTACCAACACAGATGCATTGAAGGGCTGCCATTGAGGGTAATTATATGTTGTTCCCTATAGTGGTCCATGTCCCTATAATGATCCACCATACCCAAAGAAGGATGTTGTAAACAATACCGTGGCCACGAAAGTCATGGGAACCACAATGGTCAAAAAGGCATCAGTGTTGTTACCACAAACAAAGGTTAGTGGTGTTGAAAACAAAACACAAAAAGGACAATCACTCCATGCATGGTGCCACATATCAAGATCTGGATGATGAGGCAGATCTGCATGCAAAGTGGAAGTTTGCCAAAGGCAGAACAGTCTTTTTCTACCACACACCAAACTTAGGGGGCGTGGGTGGAGTGACCACTCTCCAGCAGCGTTGGTTTCCTGGAGTTGTCTGCAAACGTATTCCACGACAGGACACCGGTGGATATAATCTTTATGAGGTCTTAGATGAAGACGGAATGGTCAAAGGCCGCCTTTCGAATGATCATCTTCAACAAAGGCGCATGGCCTCGCCAGAAGAGCAGGAGACGGCCGTCATCCAAAATCAAGTTACTAGTATTCCCTGGTATGAGCAGCCAGTGCCCAAGAGCTGGAGAAGAGGACTGGTTCCCAGGCCTTATCGCAGCAGGAACACCTCTGCACAGGCAACCAATCACCCTTATGTGGGTTTTTAAACGGAATGCCTAAGTTCATCTCTTTGCATTTTCACTTTATGCTCCATTCATAGAGGGTAATAAAGAATATAATATAATAGAATAGAATAAAATGCTTGCTTTTCCTTTTACTTTTAACCATGCTGAACTTGATGTACACTAATGGTCTATACAACCTGATGTTCATGATGAATTGAACTATTGACCTTTGCACTTTGACCTACATGGTCATGGTATTGTTTACAATATCCTTCTTTGGGTACTGTAGACCATTATAGGGATGTGGACCACTATAGGGAACTGGCCCACTATAGGGAACAACATATATAACCAAAATCGATATATCAAGTTTATCATTCACTGACCATTTGTCATAAAGAAGTCTAGCCAGCGGTCGTTGTTGAAGTCCACCATTGCATTCCCCCATCCCTGGGTGTCTTCATGCACACCAGCCTGATTAATAACCAATAATAATGCAAGCAGAAGAGATTACAGTGGTGAGTTCTAGTGTGCACATGTGTCCATGTATGCCAATCCAAAAAGTCCATCAGTTGCACGTGTCACCAACAGAGCAATTGCCATGCGCAAAGAGTCAATTAAGGGGAATGTATACCAGTTGCGATTTTTTTGCCAAAAGAGCTGCATTCCAATATACATTACCACCGCCATTTGGAAAGCTTACTCAGGTCCCAAACAGATATTACACCCTGGTGATTTTCAGTCTAACTTACCACAGCCATCAAGAACATGGCCATTGCCGATTCAATGTCATTTTTGTTATGATCTATTTCTTAGTCAGGTAATGCTAAAGCTTCATTTCTCTTTTGTTTAATCCCCACACAGAGCTAGCAAACTGCTATTGGCTACAGACTATTTGATTTTTATCTAAAACCCACTTATGTTTCAACTGTTAAGTATTTGCTAGTTTTGAAGACTGAATGACTGATCAAATAGTTGGCACTAATTTTGTAGACAGACTTTCAAAAACTTGTAGCAACATTTTGTAGCCAGGGAAATGACAAAGAGCCATGAATAAAACAAGCCTTAAAGAGAATCGGAGAAGGTGAGCTGGAGCTACATGCTCACATGTTCTTCAAGTAGCTGTCCTGAAAAATGGACTTGGGCCAGAGTAAAGTAGCCTGATGGGACAGTCAAATGCTTGCTATGTCCACTTTTCAAGCAGAGCAGTGTTCTCTGAAAAGGATATTCAACTTTATTCTTTCATAGGTGACCAGGCTGGTCAGTGACTAGCACATGTGGTCAAAAATCCTCAGTGCAAGAAACATGACATTGAACTAATCTGTGCAGCACTTAAGGGTAGTTCTACCCCTCAGCTGATTCAGCAACTAGATGAAAACGGTTGTAATGTTCTATTGCTGATTGAAAGACCTTGGATAACAAGTGAAAGTTGAAAACTGCCAGCATTGTGATAATGTCAATTGTGACCAAGATACGGGCAAAAGAAAAATGGCAGACAAAATTCCACTCATCACTGTGTCTTTGATGCGTAAGCTATCAGCCTAGTGATTTCACTGTGGCATCTGCGTAGGTTGTTCATCACCAGCAATTTGGAACATGTGCTGAGCGAACCCATGCAGATGAGTAGATCTATGGCAAGGCTGCAGTGGTCGCTGTAGACACGTAGGCATTGATCTACGTGCACACTGACATGCATGATCTGACATGATATCAACTGTGTATCAGTCTACAGTAGATCCACACTAGTCCACATGTAGGCCTACTTCGCAAGCCCCGCAGCATGCAAATCACACAGTATTACCATAGTACAGTAGTAGTAGTAGTTTTTTTTTCAACAGCGAGGTTTCAATTACTCCCCGTCGACATCAAAGCCATGGCATTATGGCAGAGAAAAGAGAAGGGATTTTATAGCTATAGGTGCCTTCACAATGCTTCTGCAGTGGATTCGGAGTCTGTTGAACGTGCCTGATGCCCTTGCTCCTGACTGCTCCATGCTGGTCACCTTGAGAGCTAGAGAGGATGAGAAAATGAAAGCAAAGCGCCATTTCACATCAGTATGACTGTGGAAACATTGTGTGTTGCAAAATAGTTACACATGTATACATCTAGAACAGAAAACTCACCTGCAAACAGCGCACCATGCTGGAAACAAGTTGCAATGTTGCAATTGATGTTTGCCAGCGATCAAGCTGACTCGGAGTAGACATCAACTTTGACTTTTTCCCACACGTGCTTTCGATTTTCAACCACCAATTCCTGCCTAGTTTTCAAGCCTAGCAACCTTTGCTAGGCAACAGAGAGGAAATGGCTATAGTTTTTGCACCTAGGATGAAGCAGAAAGCTTTCAGAGCTGCAAGAGTGCGGGAACAACTCGGTGTTTACAAGAGGAACGGCATTATCCTGTACAATCTAATGATACGCCAGACGCCTGTTGCCATGTCTTTCTGTCGACTTTTGGTAGGGAAAACAGGCTTTCATTTGGAGACTGGTATGGTTTAGGCTTAGTACAAATACGCAGTGTTCGCGTGGACTTTCTGCTAAAATGATCCAAACAATGGTAAGGGAGTACCGCTCAAAGAAATCATCACCAGCCTTGCGTCTTTCCCATAGATTCTTGTTGTTTGTATTGCGGCCTTATGCCAAATTGTGGCTGCCCCACTTCAGGTGTGTTGCACTCAGTTTTCTCAGCTGAACAATGAACTACTGACAGACTTCTCTATATGTCGCTCAAAAAGTGTTCTGCAAAAATTTTCTATAGCTTCCCCTTTGCTTAGAAAAAGAAAAAAGAAACACCATGTACATTGTGTGTCAGACTTCTCTCCGTCAAAAATAAACATGTTGCAAAAATTTTGCCAGTGTGTGCTGTACACAATGTCTACGCATTGCTGGCAATGTACAAATACAGTATTACAATTTTCCAAATTTCCGAATCAAACTTGTACAATCAAGTACTTTTAGAATTTCATAATTTTTGCTCTACCTTGGCTGCATTTCTTGGCTATAACATGGGAAGAAGATAGATAAACCAATTTTTGTAGTACCTCTTTTTAGTTCAATGGTCAGAGAGCCTCTGTATAAAATTTGAAGTTGATAGGGTAAGAAACGGCTGAACTATGATGAGTTGAGGTTGATGAATCTCCGTCTTGAGAAAACATTGTTTAAATATCCTGCCGTGGCGTAGGATGCAAATTTGCAGCTTCGACACAGCCCTCACATCAAAGAATCATTGGTTTCTGCCCAGCTGAAAGCCTGATCTAGAAGGCAAGTCCCCTGACTTCATATGTTCATTAAGTTGATTACTACCATATAAGCAGGTTTAAGCAGATTCAGCTAAATAAGAACTCATAATTCTGGGGTTACAATAGCCTGAAGGCTACAAAAAGCCTGGCGCAGGCATGTGCATATTGCAGCTCCATTGGACATGCAAGAAAAGTGAGAGAAGACGTTACTGCTACCACACATACCAACCAACAAGGTGCAGAAACACACACACATGTACGTGTTGCATGTCATATGTGTGTCCCATGGCTGCAGAGGCCTAACAATCAATTGGTTTTGCCACGATCAAAACCATGTTGCTCACTTGCAGGTTATATTTAGTGGTTACCATGGTTACAACACATGCAGGTTACCTCTTCTGTCATCTCCAGACGTCGCTCCCCATGGTTGACAAAGAGGATGTTCCCACCATCACTGGCCTTGCAGTTGAGACTACTGCAATTAGTTGACATGTTGTGAGGTTTGGCGGTCATCCACAAGTCAAGCTTCCCATCCAGATTCCAATCTCCAATAGAGTGGCCCACTGCACTCTAAGTACAGAAGAGAGTGAATCCAATTAAGGAGGCTCAAAACAGTTTTTCTATATGTAAATTGTCCTATTTCTTTGTATGGAAACCTTCAAATTAAAGGGTTATTAATTGTAAAATTGGGACTTATAGACTTTGTTTTCTAGTTGCAGCTGTTGGAAGTTGGCTCTTCTTCTACAGGAAACCCTGCAGATCACTGTACCCACGAGTGCGAGTGCATGACCCATAGGTGGTACTGTATAAAGTTCTGGTAACATTTGGATGAGCACTTGAAACTGTTTCAAAATCTGTAATCACGATAATCGGGTTGCCCATTGCAGCTTCTATCACACAGTCTTTG
>JAOWAW010118987.1:0-12658 GCA_028565695.1 Nicola tetela
ATACATACATACATACATACATACATACATACATACATACATACATACATACATACATACATACATACATACATATGCACATATACACATACATACAGCTTGGTGCAATGAAACTGGCACCTGGCATTACTGATCAAAACTTGTGCGACATATAGGATGGCATGGCTCACTATACACTATCAAGTTGAATCAAACCGTATCAAGGTCATGTTGGGTGCCAGTTTCATTGCATCAAGCTGTATATACATCCATACATAATGTTCGAACATCCATTATAACACTAGTTCACATGTACACAACAGACTACAGGATTGTAACAATGTCCTTGAGATAGTGATACAACTTGATTTCTTATTTCTCTTGGTTGATTTTTCCAGTATTGAGGATGGAACATATGTTGAGCAAGTTTTGGATTCTGCCATGTTGCCACGAGGTGATTTGCAACTGAGGAAACCCAAAAAACACCGGAAGAAGAAAGGCCACATATCACTGATTTCTCTCTCTGCAGGTCATGGCAGGCAAGTTCATGCTTCCTTAGACATCACTGAAACCACTAGATGATCGAAATCAAATACAGTTCACCAATTTTCCATGGACTTTTTCGGAGTGGAAATGCAACACCTAGAATTGATGGAAAAAAAAAGAGATACAGTAAACTGACCCCTGTCTCGCAAAGATCCCCTGCACTACCAAGGCTCTGGATGACTAAAGGTCCATGAGTATATGCATGCTGTTGCCCAGAGTCTATATTAGGCCTTGACAAAAAATACCTTTTGAGCCCCACCTGAAACCATTGATTTTTTTCTTCGTTCTTTTTCACCAGCCTCGCTGGTGTTCAGTGATTTCTCCCTTTCTAAATAAAACCTTGTGAAAACGGGTTTTAAACCTTTTGTCATTGCTCAAAATTTGAGGTTTATAACTCGTTTTGAACCTTCCATTCTCTTTTAAGGCTCCTCCCAACATCTAAAGTTCTTTTTTTGTATAACCATGCAGTAGCACTTTCAAAAAGCTCAATTTGAACAACTGTGATGACAGCTTGCCCACACTCCCATTTAATCTTCTCAGCTTTGCCTTGAGCTGTATGGTCAGGTTATTCATCAATATGCATGATTGGACATGTATGCAAACCTGAAACCCTGCCATCAGGAGGAAGTAGACAATATGTCTGCTCAAAGAATGGTATGACAGGCAAGCGTGCTAGCAGCAGGCACGCCCACTTGATGGCATAGGGTCCTTGGCCAATTATTTTTTCAGTTTAAGTCTCTTTGAAAATGATGAAAGAGCGTGCCAGAGAACACCAATGTTTGCCACACTTTTGGCAAAGCTCTCCAGTCTCCATGGAAATGCAATTTTAAAAATCGATCTTGAAGCTTGACCAGGCATTTAAGGCTTGCAAAATCTTCAGATCAACTCTAAACTTGAACTTATCAAGTAACTTAAGGCCTATTCTATATTAAGCCTGTATGTAGAAGAAGGCCTGACCACATAGAAATCACATGTACTTTAGATGGTGTGGACTTCGGGTTATATTAGTCTTGGCTTAGGCCAGCCATTTTTGTGACTTTAAAATAGGGCTGAAACAAGTAGTACGGATACTCGTTTGGTCAATCATTTAGGCTTGACAACCAGCTACTTGTTTGGTAAACGAGTTAATGATTATGATGCATATTTGTAGATATTGCAACAAATTGCAAGTTGCAAGCTACAACTTGCAGTCATTTTCAGTATGTAGTAGTCTGATATAGTATGTAAGCAGTGTGTAGGTGTCATGGACATGAATATGAACATATAGGTCCATGAATAGTTATAACGCAACTTCCTACTGTAATTTGCCGCAGAATGGACAGAACTGTAGCTTGCACGCATTGCATTTACATGAGGTCCAGGCTGCAGCATAGCCGATTGCTTACAACGTCAGTGGCAATGTGCAACTTAGGATGTGATGACGGTAAACAAAGCTGCCACACATTTGCAGCTGTCATGCCAATGAGCAAGACTTTTCCAGCCTCCAATAGCTAACAGTTTGTTCATGTTGTAGTTCTCGTTTGTGCGGAATTTAGTAGTGGTTTGCATCTGGCTACTGGAGGCACTGACCAAGTGGCTGCCACAGGGTCCGATGGACCTTCTGACAGTGGGAAGTGTTTTCCGTTCCAACATGGGCAACACTCAGCAATTTGGGATATATGAGCTTACTAGCCAGAAGGAAGTGCAATGTCATCATTGCTAGAAGACTGCTTACCTGTGTAAAACATTAACACTGCCCAGTGCCCACACCCCATAAGTATTTAGCAGTGCTTGACATGCACAGTTGGTCACAATGCTTGGTCTTCATGGGAACATTTTACCTAGTACAGAGACTGCTGTAAAAGGTTATAATCAAGTAGTCAGTCATTAACAAAGAGAGTAATTGTTAAGGCAAGCAGACCAATCGTTTCAGCCCTTTTTTAAAAGAATTCTTATACATTGGTGTCAGAATCAAGGGGCCACGGCCCCAAAGTTTTCAGTAGGGGTCTGGCTCATCCAAAAAAAGTCAACAAGAATGTCTGGAAATGGTGCTTGCTGAGTTCATCAAAGAAAAATCAGACAGGGCTATTCGCAATTCGGCTAAGCAGCACAAATAGTATGCACAAATCTCTACAGTCACTGTGTAATGGCCAGTCAATTGGCTCTGAATAGTGCATGTGTACAGTGTGTGTATGTAATACATGACTGATTCCTTGATATCAATCTCAGTAATTCATTTTTAGACATTTCCATATTCAAGAAGGTTGTTTCACCCACCTCAACTTCATCTCAGTTTCACTCTAAGATTAAAAAATGAGTGCTCTTGCCACCTTAAATTTCAAAATTTTCTAGGGGAGGACCCCAGATCCCTCTGGTGTTGACCCCCCTCAGACACAAAACTGTTCATACACCCCTGTTATGCTAGAATTGGTTTACGCGATACTGAAAATCATGATGGATAAAGGAGGATCATTTCTTCCTTCCACCAATTTCCTACTGATTTTCACTGTTTGTGCTACTGTGAATGTTCCTAATTACCTCTCCAGCTATTGATATCATTAAGTGACAAAAGTGTTGCTACACTGAAGTTCACTAAGTTTTGCTTTTTGCTTGGGAAAAATTTCTCAAACATACCATCGGACTGTGGTTCACCACGTCACTTTCACCATATGATGTTGTTACAGAAAACTTTTTACAAAACTAATTTTCACCAACTGGAGGCCCTTGCAAAAATAGAGCAATGCTGCAGAAATGCCCAAAATTGCGATTTTGCAATAGTCTGGTGCTTTGCTTGCCTTTCTTTCATTTTGTACGTTCAATTCAATATTATTTTTTATGTCCATTAATGTGCATGGCCTGCAAAAATGTCATGAATCGTTTCAATACCACGGAGCTGTTACTCTGCAAGAATTTATTCAGTTTCAGTACAGAATGTTTTGCAGGAAAGAGTCAGTGACACTTTCTCTCACTTTCTCCCCCTCCCTCTTTCATTTATGAGGCGCACACAAACAGACGCCGTATGTCCTGTTCTCCTTACTTTATCACTGGTCAACAATGCCGTTCAAATGGTGCATACATGTGTCCTTGCTGAATTGCTCTATATGACAATAGACTTATGACGGTAGAGAAGACTTGGTCACGTCTCTATATCTTGTGAATTTATGGCATTATTAACTGTTTCAATTTGCAAATTGATGTCTCTCGTGTCCAAAGTATGGACAAGAGCAATAATCAGTTGTCACTAACAGAGCAACAGGACATCTTGCTATCAGCTCAAGCATACCGTGTAAATGAAAAAAAATTGGTAAACTTTTATTTTGGTAAGTTCAGTAGGAGGCTTAGGGGAGTTTACCTAAAGTTAAATGCAATCTAAATTTTAAGAAGTATCACCAAGTATGTGTGTAGATCTACTAGTAGCTTGTATGCTTGAGCAGCCCACACTGAAGATTTTTCCCTACAGATTGCATCTTTCATTTTACTACAAATATTACACCACTGAAATTGTCCGTTTTGACAGTAAGCCGACGAAGAAGCACAGGAAGCGTAAGCATGGTGATGTTTCAGATCGTCCAGCAAAACGACCCAAACCAACGTAAGTCACCTGGTGTATCTACAACCATATGTCTCACCTCTTAGCCATTTTGTTATGTAGCCAGCTGCTTATACTGAGCACCAAAAAATTGAATAACTCACTGCATCAGGGAAATGTTTAAAGTTGAAGCAGGAATGCCAAACTTACAAGTGACAGAGGCAGCTACCAAGGTCATGATCTACCTCCTTCAGTAGCACTGTGCACTGAAGCAACAGCTGGGCTCTCATGAGACATGGTTTTGTAATACACATTCTGATACAATTGTAATACACATTCTGATATGATTGGAATGAAATTGATAGAATGAAACAGTCTCATGCACCCCTTTACAAGTCAAACTCTCAGAACCTGGAATCTATCAGGCAGGATGAGCCCTTTGGCAATGTTGGCAAAGGAGCCTCTCAAGATTGGAGTGCTAACCAGACGAGGCAAGTCAAGGTTCTAAACTCACTGAGTCAGTGACTCTTTGTAGTCATGTGCTAAAGCTGTGCTGGGGTCTCAAGCTTCTAACATTTTTTTTGCATTGCTGGGCCATAACTCTACATGCTGGTCTGTATCTAAAACATTGCTGGTGTTCGATAGGTAGAGTATACATTACAGCATTACCATACATTTTACAAGCCTTGTGTATGCCAAGTTTTCAACATCATGCAACTGAAAAATCCACCTATAATTAGGGAGTTCAGATAACATGACAGATCCACCGATCACACTAGATCTGCTGTGTGTACATTAGGTATCTCAGTGGCAGCACCATGCAAGCATGCAGCTTCAAACCGGTATTTAGGCGCCAGCTGCCATAGACAACAACTCCATGTGGTATGGCTACCTCTGCCTTGCTCCAAGCTTTCTATCGGTACCACATTCTACCAGTTACGAGCACTGGAAGTATGTTTGGAATCGTTTGCTTTTCTGTATTCGCTTTTTTCTCATACTGTTGTTGAAAGTATGCTCTTGAAACATTAATTTTTGGAATCTACAGGGTCAATTTTGCAAAGAATACCCAGCTTTGGTTGGCTTCGTCATTGCGCAAAAGAGCGCAGAGCTTGGCAAGTTTTGGTGGTTTTTTTTGCTTGAGAGTACTCTTGGGAGTAGGTTTGATACATGGCAACGCCGGAGCTTGACAGCGCAGAGGATGACATCTACCTCAGGGAATATTATAGGAGCGCTGGTGTGTTGAGAAAAAATCTGCTGGACGCTCTGAGTCTTGGCGTAGACAAAGGACCGTAGCTTCCCCAGCAAACGGAATTGTCTTTTGGTCTGGTGCTGGAGCTCGTTTCTTGGAAGAATGAAAAAGCTAACCTGACACGGATGAAACACACTTCAAGTGGTCTGAAAAGATCTTTATTACTCTCTTTTTGGCATATTCCAATATGAAATGGCTCTGTCAGCTCTGAATGATGTGTAAACTTGGTGTAGCCTGTGTCAAGATGTTATGCAGGTGTCAGTGGTGAGGAAAGTCTGTATGTATTTGGATAAAGCGATGAATCAGAAATTATGCTGGGAAAGGCAGACAGAAACTCCAAAAAAAGAAAGAAAGTAAAAAATTCACCTGGAAAGGTCAAAAACATTGTTAGGAAAAAAGAAAACACATCTAAGAAAGTGGTGTTGTGCGCAAAAAAGTACTTGATCTGGAGATCGAACCTATGTTTTGTGCCAGTTTTCGTGTGTGTGCGTTGACTCGGTGCTGGAGCTCCAAGCCCGTAAGATCACTGCTGGTGCCGTGACCTTAGATCACTTTCAATGGTGGTGAGATCTAGTCAGGTCATCGTCTTTGAAGAACTCTAATCTGGTCATCTTTAGAAGTTTTTAGCTGAAACTTTAGAATTAATCTAGTTTTGTATGGTACTACTGCCTGGCATACATGTTTTTGGCAGATTTTATATTAAAAAAACTGAGTGAACTCCTTACAATAATGTTGCTGATGCTGGCTGACTATTTAAGTGCTGCCAAATAAATAAGCAGATTTGATCGAATGAATTGGTTACTGGCCTACCAATCACAGTCAGCTTGTGTGCCACTTTTGAATTTAAGCATGGTCTATATTTTGCCTCATAATGGATGTTTAGTAACTATCAACCACGGCTCGCTACTTATACATGTATGGAGACTTGACTTGGTATTTCCCAAATTTCAAAGTACTCAGTGTGGTAAAATGTCGGTGTTGTATGTGGGATCGCTACACTCAGTATAGCTTGTTTGCTTTTTCATGCTCTTTGCAGACTTGAAATGCCTCCAACAATTGAAATTTTAAGCTCGAGCTCTGAGGATGGGAGCTTCAATTTCAATGACGACCTAAGAGAGGGATGAGGGGCTGGAGTTGTTTTTAGCTCAGTTATTAAGCCTCACCCCAATGAACAACTTTTTGTGTCCCTTGTTTTCTGGTACAACTGTGCTTCGTTTGGTCTCCTTGATTTAACCCCCGCTACAGTTCACCCAACTGCCTATTTAAATAAATAACCATTTCTTAGACATGCCTTGTTATTAGATCAGGTAACTTCCTTTATACTTTGGGAGTACAGCTGAGTCCCTCACTTTTAGACACAGTTCTTCAGCTCATTACTACAAATTGATTGTGTATCTTTTGAACTGGACATCCTATATATATATATATATATATATATATATATATGATTTAGTGGTATGATTGCATGCATGTGGCAAAGTGTACAGTATGATTACATGCACGATATATTCAAATTGATCAGCTATACATCACACAAAACATACTTATAGTGGGATTGGCTGCCTCACTGTTCCCAACTTGAAACATTTTGTGACTTATCTTCTGCCAGTGTATAACTTAGGTAATTGTTGCTACATTGTATCAATGGTAGCCACAGGATTCTTCACCTTAAGAGGTCAGGGACTGATAACAGGACTGGAATGAGTTTACACTAAAGATTTTTGCATAATTTTATGATCAAAATACCGCTATTATGAATATACAGCTATGACCAACTTGACACAGCTTGACCAATACAAAGCTATAACCACTACACAGCTTGACTATTACATTGTGTGCGGACAACAGTTTCGGGATAAGGTTTCTAGTTGTCTTGATCAGTCTCATATTGACCACCATTCTGGACCCTGGACAAAGGTATCGGTCCTGTGTTCGGCGGTTTCCGGCAGTAGTATGCACATACGATTGATTATGTGCATGCATCACTGGTCTGCTTGCGTACATGACAAGGCCCGCTTTTGCAGGACAGACTTTGGTGTGCTTGTCCCGAGGCTGGCGTGGGCGGTCAATACGAGACTGGTGAGGGTGACGAATTCCTTCACACCTCATAAGGGCAGGTGCAGCCTCCTTCACATTCAGCAGCAGTGGATTGGTCCTTTCTTTTTTCATTATATTAATACGTCATAAAATATACTTTACTGGTATGCTTACGTGTGATGTATTCAGTTGCATACAGCATGCATGGCACGTACTGTACACTCTCGGTAGTCAGTGATAAGTTTGAGTAGAGGGATTTTATTGCCGTCTTTAGGCCTGTAGGGGCTGAGGAGCGCTCCACAGGCGATTGATTCGTGTCCATCCTTTCTATCGCTGTTGATATCAGAGAAAAACAATTTCAAAAGTTCAGAGCTCACGGCAGTGGGCCCGGGACTCCCAGGCGCCTAGAATTTGTTCCTCTTCCCTTTTCTTCACAAGGCTTCGGAAGGGTTTTTCTCTGGCGATGTATTTACAAAGGTAGACCTCTGTTCATGGCATACATTACAAACAGCTGCAGCTCCGCTGCATGGTTCGCTTGGAGTATTATGCCTTCCTACCATACATTATGATCAGGATAAAAGATGTGATTAGCGCGCGCTGGCTAGTAACGGTTGCAGCGTGACGGACACACACACGCACCATGCCATGTATACAGCTGCCAGTCATCTGGTCACGCTGCCCTTGAAAGAAAGGGAAGAGCTTGAAGTTCGTTCACTTGCCTGCAGAGCTAGGAGCAGCTGTGGCGTTTCAGGTCACATGACCGACGAAAACGACGTTCACACTGATCACGTGTGTGCTCGAATGTACTCTGGTCGACAGATGCACGATGTCCACGATGGCAGTTATGGCGTCCAAACCCAGGCTTTGATTTAAAACACCTTGAGCATTTTGGACAGTGGTACATGCAGCATGCCATGTCAGTCGCTGGTTGGCAATCAGTTATTGTCTCTGGAGACGTGATCTGCTGTGGAGGCTCTGTCCCTGGTTGGTGCTCAGTTGTTGCTGCTGAGCATGGGGTCTGTCGTGAAGGCTCTGCTATAGGGAAGCATTTATGGACAGCTAACCCACCTGCGCTTTTGAACCACCGCTGACATTTACAACACTGCTTTGCACCAGGCTGGGCATGGACAGGAAGTTGTCGAGCGGCAGCACATTTGTGGTGAATGAGACCAGAACTACTCTTGAAAACCCTGTGGCACACATTGCAGGTGGTGGCTGATGTTTTTGGAGCAGGTGGAGGAATTGTTTTGGACACACCTCTCCAGGTTTGTCGATCTTGGGAAAGCTGGAACCAGTTGCTGATTTGCAACTTCTTGAAATCGTCGTGCACACGGTCCTTCCACCTCAGGTGAAGTCCCTAGGCTGGTCTGGTTTGGGGCAGCCACTCAAACAGAACTGTTTTTGGCAAACGATCTTGAGGCATGCGGGCAACGTGACCGAGCCACTCTAGACAGCGCTTCCGGACAACATCTGACAACAGCCCAACATCGATCTCCCCATCATTGCAGAAGATCTGAATTTGGGATGTGCGATAATTGTTGCTCTCAGCCAGACACACACAGGATAGACCTGATGTACTGATGGTGGAAAGCATCCAGACGGGCTTCGTCCTTCCTCAGAATGGGCCAGCACTCGGATCCATACAGAAGAACAGACACGACACAGGCATTGTGCAGCATCTGTTTCGTTCTGGAAGACAGGTTAACGTTCTTGTCACCAAAGACACACTGTAAAGCGCCAAAGGCATGTGATGCGCTGCTAAGGCAACAATCGATCTCTGCATTTACTCTAGCCTTCTGTCATTGAAGTCCCTTGGAATCTTTGCTCCACGAACATACACCGTCTCAACAGGGCCAGAAACATTCACCAGCAAACGAACATTCCACGTTGCAAACGAACTCCTTTCACTCTTCTTTGGGCAAATTTTCTTTTGCTGTGGATGGAAGAGTCCACTCGAGGGCTCGCCACACCGCATTGAGTGGAGGTTCTTGACGTATGAGGAATGACAGTATCAATCACTGTCCCGGACTCTCTGCACGGAGACACAAGAACCACAATGGCATAAGAGTACCGAGGGGCGGCTTTAGCTGCCCCTCGGAGTGGAAAAAATGACCAGAAACAGGGAGCACGAAAACAGCCAACCGTCCTTGACCAGCGCCACACACACACACACACACACACACACACACACACACCCACACACACACACACACACACACACACTTTACGTAAGTTGCATGGTCAATTGCACTTTGCTTGTGGAGTGCTTGCTGTGATGAAGACAATTAAATCTCTATTGAAATACCACCAAGAGACTATCATTTTCTGTATAAACCATGGTGTTTCCGTAGTGAGCTGAACGATCTCAAAGTTAGAGCAGACAGTGTTAGTAAGGTTCAATAGTGTCTAGATTGCCTTTAGCGTGTAACTGGAGTTTCGAAGCTTGAGTAAGTCCCGGTTCTGAATACGGGTCGCCCTTTGTCGCGTGTTGACATAATCGAATTACCTCCTAGTTTACGTAAGTTGCATGGTTGATCGCCCTTTGTGTGTGAAATACTTGCTGTGGTGAAAACTTTGTTGGCAATTTGCTAGTTGTTTTGAACGGACAGGCATTCTTGGATCGCAGGGGCTGAAGCAGGTAGCCACGTACTGTTCTAATATCACAAGTTAGTAGTGCTTTGTGGTTGAATCAGCTTAGGAAGTCATTATTAATAAGAACGTAAGAGGCAAAAGATGTTTGTTTAAATAACAAACAAACTGCACATGAGTTAAGGAAATTGAAAGTACATCAGAAATTCTAGATCATCAGAACCCACTGCCTCATCTTGGTTACGTCAACCTATAGAGATAGAGAGAGCCACTTCTGTCAATTTGTGGAAAAAGCCATATCAAAATGGGTCCTTGGCTATAATAACTGCTAAAAAATCTAAATGGTACAGTGTATCACAATTATTATACACAGCAATACACTGGCAGACAAATTACAAACATTTTATACATGTATTTGCAATTTGTGGTCACTGAATTTACCTAAAAGTTCTCTACCAAATTGACTCAAATTATAGCATTATACTGTTAACCATGAAGGTCTGCATATACTGAGAAGTATTGCTTTCAGCTTACTTTCAAAAATTGAGAGCTGCTTTGACTTCAGCCAAGATTGTAAATTTTCAATATGCATCCACACATAAAGAACAGTTTAGCCAAGCCCTGGCCTCATGGTAGAAATGATTGAAGCTGCAGCTATTGCTTGGATCATCATGGTTGTTGCAAATGCCATTGTTTGAAGAAATGAAATCAAAAGACTCATCGATCTGCTGTGCTCAGGCCATGCTGGCACTGAATCATGAACTCTGTACTGCCAACACTGCTCCCCATGAGAACTGCAAAGATAAATCTTTCTCTCAGTATACAGCAGTAAGTGGAACTATTTCAGCTTCAGAAAAGTTTGTTATCCAATAAATTAGGGCTCCATTGTGTACCCCATTTCCTTAGAATTTAGAAAAAAACGTAAATTAGCTAAATATAAACCAGCATGATAATTTAAGCTGAATGAAAATGGTGATTTACCAGAAGTGTCTTATCTTTATTGACATCTATAGCAGATCCTGTTGCTACATTGATACCTACATGTATATAAATTCATTATAGACACATTTATCTCAAAGCAAGCACATCCATACCACTGCACTGGTTTATCACAACTATACAGTTGCCTACACATGTGAACAACTCCAAAAACACATGATAAGCCATACAGACAAGAGGCAGGTGACACTGGGAATGAGAGAGGACAGGGAAAAGGGGAGAGAGAGAGAGAGAGAGAGAGAGAGAGAGAGAGAGAGAGAGAGAGTAAGAGTGGGAAATGAGAGAGAGAAAAGACAGATTTAGATAGACCGGCAGAGACTGAGAAACTAGCCCAAGAGAGAGAGAGAGAGAGAGAAAGAGACAGGCAAAGGAAAAGAGAGAGTGAAGAATGAGTGAAAGGAAGACAATGTGAGGCAGAGAACAAAATACTCAGAAAGCAAATGTTCAGCACAACCAACGCTAAGGGCTGTACATACGTACGTCAGTTATAGAAATGCGCAAGAAAATGCCCAATGATAGCCCAATTCAGCAACACGCACTCTATAACTTCTGGTGTTCCGCAAGGTTCTGTTCTTGGTCCCTTCTTCTTTCTTCTCTACTTTACCACTCTCCCTGCTGCCGTAAAAGAATGCACAACTGTGACGTTTGCTGATGACACTTTGATTTATGATCGACATTGCCACACACACAAGCTGTCATGTGTGAGTCAGGCCTGCTGCTCTCTATGAACCGATGCAGACCATGTTAGTTCCTGGGCAGCTAGTCAGTGGAATGCCGTTTTCAATGCTGGTAAATCCGCAAGCATGCACATATCTCGCTAGCCCAACAAAGGAAGTCCAGTAACAGTCACCAGTAATTGTCACCAGTAACATTGGTGGGTGCTCAAGGGCCAACTGTCTCTTCAACACGCCATCTTGGTGTTACAATTTCATCTACGCTGCAGTGGTCTGACCACATTAGTTACTTTGTGCATCAGGTTGGTTGGAAAATTGCCTTGCTATAACATCTGGTGTTTCGTGCTCATCTTTCTCTTCCTGTCTTCTCTTTGCTGTATAAGTTTCTTCTTCGACCTTGCTTGGAGTATGGCGGTTGTGTTTGGGATAAATGCTCTATATCTGACTCCACTGTCCTCGAGCGACTTCAGCTCTCACTTGCTTGGTCTATTCTCTCTACTCATTTAGGTTCTAATTGTGTCTCTAATATGTCAAAATCTCAGCTTCTTCTTACACTTCACTTGCCTACTCTCTCCTGGTGTTGTCATCAGCAGAAGCTGCTACATTTCTGGCAGTTGAAGAACAGCCTTGGTCCACCTTCACTGTCAGAGAGGTTTCCTGCTATTGTTGGTGACCGATGCTCTAATTCTTTGCGCTCTAGTCATTCTTCTCAGGTTTCTTTCTGTTCTTCTCAGTCACATCTTTCTTCCTTCCTGCCCTCTGCCTGTATCATCTGGAACTCTCTGCCCTCGTCTGTTGCTTCTGCGAAGTTAGCTTCTTCCTTTTTGCATCTGCCTGATCAGTTCTTTGCCTCCGATATGTATACGTTTGGTCTTCCTTCTTAGTTGTTGACTCTTTTTTCTTTTTTTTTTTTTTTCTGTTAATGATTCATTTTATCACCCTTTGAAGGAGAACCCCTAGATTAGCATTAATTTGCTAGTGGGTAATCCTTGTTAAATATTACTTCTACTTCTACTACTACTACTACTACTACTACTACTACTACTACTACTACTACTACTACTACTACTACTACTA
>JAOWAW010119031.1:0-12651 GCA_028565695.1 Nicola tetela
TCTGCCCTTCACACATTAATCTATTGCTACACTTTCTAGTTACTATTTCCCTTCTACTTCAACTTCATTGTCTCTTCGTATTAAATATTACCTCCATGACGAATCTTCTATCTTCTCTCTCACTCCCACCCTCTCTATCTCTCTCTCCCTCTCCCTCCATCTGTAGCTCTAGCTCTCTGTCTCTCTCACCCTCCCTCCCACCTCTGCATGCACTTTTTCTCCTCTTTTCTGCACTGACCAAAGGCCATCATCAGAATAAAATGAATGAATGAATGAATGAATGCTGGGGGCGATCGCTGATGCGGCATACTTAAGCCGGGCTGTATGGCTGAGATAAAGTACATCAGGCGAGCGGCTGGTGTTAGTTGACGAAAATGAACGTCTCAGAGCGACGACTTTTCGGCTGATTTTCGAACGGACGGAATCACCTCGCGCGTACCAGGAAAGATGTTCGTCGACGATCACTCCGAGCAGACGTGTTTGCGAGGCCTGTGTGATGTTTTCACACTGATAGCAATTTAATGGAGCTGATGAATTGTTGGAAGCTGATAGTGCAAAGGACCTTGGGTGTATAATCCTCTCAACCGTTTTTTCTCTGTTTACCACGAGACCTTTTTGTGTCCCGGCTTCACATAGAGCATCCAAGGCATTAGAGACACCCTCGCAAGATTTCGTCGATGATGAGTGGGAACAGTAGAGAGTCATATCATCAGCAAAAGAGGGCAAGAACTACTGAAATTGTAAGAAAGAAGACCTGGTACGCTTCCCAGAGGCACATCTTTGGAGGATTGGAAAAGATGAGAAGACTTGGTGTTAATGATGACTTTCAGTTTTCTTCCTTGCAGATAATTGTAAAACCATTTTAGAACCAGGCCACCAAGTTTATAACGTTGCAGGAGTAACATGAGAGATTGATGTTGAACGTTTGTTGAAGGCCTTGCTCAGGTCGATGAAGACCACGGGAAGTGCCCTATCACTCTTTCCTAGTTTCAACAATGGTACAATGTTGCCTGCTTTGAAATCCAGTGGTAATTCCCCAGTTGCAAGTGATTCATTGAACAGAATAGCCATCGTGACAGCAATTGTTCTTGCAGGAAGTTTCAATTTTGAAGGGCGGATGCTATCTGGTCCAGAGGATTTGCTTGGCACCAGGTCCAACAGGTAGCGCTCAACCTCTGTTGTGGAGACGGGTTTAAACTGACGGAAAGAACTTTCTTCATTTCGACCAAGTGGTACACACATATTTGCTTGATTACGTATCACCCGCACTAGGATCATGTTGCCATCATCAGGCCCGTCGGGGCTGAGGAGGACTCCACAGACGATACGTTGCTGTCGTCAGGCCCGGGCCGTAGGGGTTGAGGCTCCATCTGCGATTAATTTGTGTGCGTGTGTCTGTGTATCTGTGTCCGTCACGCTGCAACCGTTACTAGCCAGCGCGCGCTAATCGCATCTTTTTTCCCGAGCAGAAGCTTGGCGTCCGGCTGTGTTTGGGGATGACTCGGAATCCCATTGCTGGTGTTTGGCGTTGAAGTCGCCCAGTACCATTAGCATAGAGTGGGTTGTGCTCTTGGAGAGAAGTTGGGAAAGACGGGGGAAAAATGTGTCAGGTTGGTAGTTGGGCGGTCGGTAACAGAAGCAAATCAAGCATTTCCCCACGTTCGGCAGTGCAAGTTCCAAAACAAGATTTTCTTTTTCTGTATCCTTAAGGTCAGTACGTCGATGGGTGCGGAGGTCGGAGTGTACATAAACAAGTAGGCCGCCGCCTTTATTTTTTTGGCAGCGATCACGGCGAAAGAAAGAAGCCGGGAATAGAGAGAAAGCTATCCCTAGTAGAGGTAGAAGTTAACCAAGTTTCACTTAAGCAAACAATGCCACACCTCCACTCTGCCAAAATCATTTCTTCGATCATTGAAGATTTTGAAAGAAGACCTCTTACATTTAATTGATAGAGTGACAGGTGATTACTGTGGTGAGGGTGTCTGCCGGGCGATACAGATACTTGAGACCCCCTCGAAGGACCTCCCTGTTGAGGGGAGTCACCATCAGCCGCAGTTTGGGCAAATGTTTGATCCAATCTTCGACGTGCGTGAGGGTTGGAAGGGGTACAGGCGTCACTGGAGAGGGGTTGGTCAGGGAATCAGCCTTCCAGGTATTTCCGAGCTTTGCTCGGAGATCTTTGTAAATAGGTACCATTCGCCGGCGAATTTTCTGCTCGAGCTCCGGACGACTAAGGTCATCATTAAGATAAATCCCAGTACTCTTAAGTGTAACAGTTTTACGGGCTGCCATTATCCTAGCCTTCGTGTGCTTGCTGCTCGTCTTGACTAAAATGGGTCTGGGGCGTACTTGGTGTGGGTTGCTCTTGTTGGCCGTTTTGTCAGAATGAGACGGCGCAGGACCAAGTCTCACGGCTTCGATTATGTCATTCTCCTCCAATGCGGTCCTCAGAGTGTCTCGACAAATCTCTAATACAACCTCTTTTGTGTTCTCGGCAGTGCCTACATCTTCGCTTACACCTGACAGCACGAGATTAGCTTCGAGCTCCGTTCGAGCAAGGGCAAGCTCAAGCTCGCAAACACGATCACGCAATTGGTCAATTTCAGTAAGATGAGTACTTGCCTGAAATTCAGTTGTATGAACCAGTTCCTTGCAGGTAGCTTCGATGGCTTGAAGTCGATCATCAAAGGCGTTTCGAAAATCCCGGAGCGATCTCTCGAGGATAGCCGATATCTCATCTTTGAACGCTACTAAGGCTCTTTCGAGCACTTTTTCGACCAGTGGGTCTACAGACATATTGGACTTCCCAGAATCACTTTCGGAACCACAAAGTTTAGCTTTTTTGCTATCTTTTCTCGGAGAGCTTGGGAGCTCGTGAGCACGTATCTTCCCTCTCGAGGCCTTTTCCTTTTCGTTTGCAGTCGACACATACTAGTACATACATGTCCATACACAATATACCACATGTACATGAAGACTACGCGTAGGTCTACTGCTGCGATAATGCATTTCTCCCAGACGCGCGCTCGTGCAAGACGGGCGGATTGCCTGGGGGCTACTGTATATTACGTATAGCGAAATTGGTGGCGTGGCACGCATGGTCAGCGGCGTCCGATCAAATCTCCGCGTGTACACAATACCTATGTACAGTAGATGGTACTTGATTATAGCACTGCACTAGCCTACAGTAGCTGTGGCCGCATGCTTTCACCTACAGTGTCCTTCATATTTGTGTCTATTTTGGAAGTTGTTTTGTTTGGCCGTGATTTGCGAACGTATGAGACGACCCCATAGCAACATGGAAAGCCGCCAGCTCGGACACCTTCCTTCATCCCCAAGTGAAACAACACGTACAGGTATTACATGAAGAGGATTTCCTAGCACACCAGTCCCAGGACTTCTTTTCTCATGAGACACTTTGCCAGAAATGCCTCTGGCTTCATCAGTCATAAAAAAGATAAAGGAGTACAGAAAACTAGAGATAATTACTCTATCCCGCTGAGGGTGTGAAAGCATACTATTATACGTGTCAAAACGGTACAGACATGACAATACGTTTCCAACATCCACAAATTAGGCAAATATTCAACAGACACTAGAGTGACGAAACTGAACAAGATTTTATTGCGGACAACGTTCCGGTGCACTGAACCATCATCAGATCCAACAGTCATTCGAGAAATGCGTGACACTTGTTTTTGACATATAATATGCTGTGTGCTTGAATTGTGTGCATGAGTTGCTGTGTAAATGTCAGCGGATACTGGTGGGATTGTCTGGTAAGTAGCGAATGAGGTGCGCGTGAATAGACACAAAGAGTGTAAGTTTGAGATGCTGCCGAAAAACTAAGCTTAGGGAAGAAATCCTGTTCCCAGGTTTTCCTGTTGGCGGTTAATTTCAGGGTTAAGTTCTTTAATCGCTGATATCTCCTCGATGTGCAGTGGCAAAACATCAGGATTGGGCCTGATGATGCTAAAACTGATCCGAGAGCTGTCGTTCCTATGCTTATTCAGGTAGTGCGCACCGAATGCCGACTCCTCGGTGTGTTGCCTTGCAGAATACAATTGTTCTCTAGCTAGGAACACATGCAGTAACGGAATAAAGCCTCGATTCACTCTGAAACTACTATTTATTACCGACCAATTCAACGGTGACGTGAAACTTCTCCTAATGAAACACAATGTCCCAGCCCGCCTAATCAAACACAGGCCCCGCACAATGGTTGAATTTGCTGCACCAAGGTCTAAGCACTCTAGAAAGAGACCAGAGCAAATCATTTCCAGCACCAGATATATGCCACAGAGCATCAGTGGTGTACTTGGCGAGATGCTTGCTGTGCGACGAGACCTACGTTGGCATGACCACGCGCAGCCTACACATAAGAGCTAGAGAACACGTGTATGTGCAAAGTTACCAACAAACTCTCTTTGGACTCCAGCAAAGTTTTATCAGCGACTCTTCGATAATTCGACCCTGACACTAGGTCCTTCATCAGGCCGAAACGTCGCTGATAAAACTTTGCTGGAGTCCAAAGACAGTTTGTTGGTAATACTTTCCCAGCGAGATGGCCTTCAAGAATGTGTCAGGTTGTTTCGTTTGAGAATAATGAATGCCCTCCAATTCATTTGATTTAGTCCACCAAGTGTAGTTTTCCCAGTGATGAAAAAGCAAAACAAAAAAAACCCTTGAGGTAAAGAGAGGCATAAGATGATAAGTTTTCCTTTCCTTCACTTCTACTTCGAGAAGCCGGCCTTCTACTTTTCTGTAATGTACGAGCATGTACTTTTCTCGACCAGAACCAATATGCGTATATGTGCAGGTCATGTGCACGCCTTCTCTGTCACTGTTGCATTCGGGTACGAGAACTCGCCGTTGTTCCCAACAACGCCCAACTTTCAGCAGGGATCATGATCGTGATCTATTGGTATACTGTAGTATGTGTGAACGAGGCACTTAACAAGTTGAAATGAGCCGCCTTGTACGAATGGCATGAATGTGTACAAACAAAAGCGCGCGCAACGGCTTTTGCTGTTTTTGTCTGCGTGCGAAAGAGGCTCTAAGAATAACTTCCATGGCTGTCAGCTGATATGAAGGCCAGCATTCTCGATTGTCGTAGGCATGGAAGCCCCGCGCAGTGCTTACCACATGCGAACCGCTGAATGTAAAATGACGTGTTGTTGTGTGTAGATCTAGATCTACATACATATGCCAAGTCATATTGCCATGAAATAATAAACGTTTTGGAAAATGCAAAAAAGACATAGGTCGGATGTCCTGACAGATTGAAGTTTGTGATTTTTTTGGCCTTAGCAAAACAAAAGTCGCTGTATCCAATCTCCACTGTATTATAGTCCCAGGAAAAATGTTTGGAAAGTGGCCAAAGAATATCGACGCTTAAATAGTAAGAAGGTGAAACATGAATACTGGATGCAGGTCTATGGCCCAGCATCGCCCTCAGATAAAAGCAAGCGCAGAGCGTCAGAGCGCACAAGGTCGATCTGCGGAGGTGGACGCCAAAACTCAACTCTTGTGTTCAGGCTGCGCAGCGCAATTGTCCTGCATGAGTATAATGATAGCATTCTTGACAACCTGGAAACAACTAGGGAAGATTGAATCTTGGAATCTCACCAAGGGTAGGGTCGCTCAAGACTTCATAAGCTGCTTTAACTTTCTGCCTTTTCAAAAAATATCTCGTAGAAAATACTAAATTTAGCCGTCATTAGCAGCTTCTGAGAGCCACTCCTATTGCCTAACGCAGTACAATATACATACTAAATTTAGTAAATCGACTTCGATGCGTCTTGAAGTTTTTTTCCAGAGCCTTACTCACTAGTTTCACGCTTGAATTTTCTTTCTGTCCCTTGAAAATCCAGATGAGATTACGTCTTTATTAAAGAAGCAACATTGTCGCTCTGAAGGTAAAGTTGTTATTAAAGGGCGCAAGCCGCACACGCATGGAACCCTAGCCCGCAGTGTAGACCGGAGCCGATCCTACGATACATACTATGATAGGCCCAGAAAAAAAAACTTGAGATCGTGCCAAGGGAGAGCGACAGTCGCCTACGTTAGCACCATAAGTACGGCAAACATGAATATGGAACGTGCAGGCATTGATTGCCGCTCTGCAGTGTCTCGATCCAAGCTGGACCAATGGTTAATGAGTGCACAAGGATGTGCGTCGTACCGCCGGGCATGCAATTGTGCGGAAAACCATATTTTCAAAGAAGAAAGCACCAGCAACTATAAAGGACGGCTGAGCGAAGCACAACCCTTCCTCACTGCCTGGCCCAAAGCTTAATGTCTTCTGGAGATAAGTATGTACTGGTATTTCGACAAAACTTCGCTTTTCTCCAGCACGAAATTTGTTTGGTGACGTTCCGGCTGGTCAACTCCGACCTTCGGCAGGCGAAAGAAAATCCTGGAATGACTCAGGCAGACGATAAGTATTAGATATACAACGACTGCTCGTGCTGCCCTTGACTGCTCCTCGGGCAGCACTCGCGCCTCCCCACGCTCGATAAACGCTAAGACCTAGCCGCGAGTTGTATATCTGACTTGTATCACCAAGTAGAAATTACGCCGCAGCCGAGTGAGGCTTTAATGTAAAAGGCATGGAGCGCTGGGAGTGCTGTCGAAATAGCTCTTTCACAAAGCGATCTCACTATTAGCTTTGATCCAGCATTTCTGCAGGAATGTGATTCTGCTTTCAGTGAAATCAACATCGACTTTAATGATTTATAAGATTTCCTGCTCACGAAGGAGCGGGCAGAGTCGCGTTTCCCAGATCCTCTCTCGGACAGCCGGTTGAAGGCAAAGGTTAAGGCGGCTGTGCCCAAGAACACGTGCAAGAGCACAAGTTGGGGTCTTTCCGTATGGAACGCTTGGAGAGATAATCGTCTCAAGAGAGACATTGCCGTACCTGACTTACATTAAGGTAGAGTGAATGATATCGACAAGTCTCTAGTGCCTGCTGTCTTTTCTAATTCTTTCTTTCTTTCTTTCTGTCTCTGTCTGTCTGTCTGTCTGTCTGTCTGTCTGTCTGTCTGTCTCTCTCTCTCTCTCTCTCTCTCTCAGTCCCTCGCTCTGCCATGTTTCTAGTTCTTTATTGTGTCCGTTCTGTGGTACAGTAGCTCCACTGAACGCTTACATCACGAATCAGCTCGCTCATCACATGAACATTGTACGTGCTCATCACCGGGCTCGTCGTTCGATACGCATCATGACTTAGTCAGTCCCAATGCAAACCCTTGCAGAAAGGTCCCAAAAGTTTTCGTGCACTTCATAGGAAAAAGCAGCTCCAATAATTATTATAATAAAGGAATTCGCCATTCTACGTGTACATGGATATGCGCACGTTCACACAAATAGTTGCTATAGGCACTCACCAAGAAGAGATGACAAGGAACGAAACATCCTTGAAAAAAGACTGCCTACCTTTGATCCTGCCGGAGTCATCCTCTGAATCAATGTTGTGGCACGGTATAGAACCGCCTTTCTCCTCCCACTACAGCGTAGTGCCAGCAAGTCTGGCCTCCGATCTTATGGAGCTAGCTGCACAGTTCCCCTCCAAACAACATTCGCTCCAGGTCTGGATTCGACAAAACTCCTTTCCACTTCGTTTCTTCGCAACTGCGGCTCTGGTACAAGGTACCGATATGTGGCTTTGGGGCATGGGCGATTATTTTTATCTCACCATTTTCACAAAACAGATGACCTCATGGATTTCGACGACTATAGCTATATATAGACTATACAGAGCGACAACATTGCTGGAGTCATCGTAGGGCAGACTGACAGGAAACGTGGTAAGGACGCTTCAATCCGGGATGTCTTCCGCTCGATCCTGTTCAAGAAGTTAACAAGAGCTCTTCCCAGCCGTCCCAAACAATTAGGAAGGGCAAAGCGGATACAAGTGGCGCAGGCGCATGGAGCCCTCGCAGACCCTTCCTACCTACAGTGAGGATTGGATATAAGGACCTTGGGTTTAACGACAGATTAACCATGATGACAATTTTCTGGTCGGCTGGAACAAAATCGACGCTTTAAATACAATTTTGATCGGATTTAAGGACATTAAAAATCACAACAGATTGGTTTGATTGACACTCTTCTCAAGCAAAAACACTCCAAAACGGATCGTATATAACGACATTTACACGTTAAGCGGGCCACCTTGTACAAACAAAAGCGCCCGAACCGCGTGAGAATGATTTGAGCACAGTTGTCAGGTGCTTAGCCAAAGCGCCAATGCTTGACGCTGGTTCCGCTGTTCGGTTTTTGTGCGCCCTCCTTGAAATGTTAAAGCGTCCCCCTTCTGTAATAAAGCACACTCTTTTTTTGAGTTCGACGAAATCAAATTTCGTTTGCTCATGCAGAGTCGACTTACGTGTACGTGTTTGGACTGTTTCAAATCAACACCAGCTGTTCAATTGCAGCGGCACACGGCAGTGCAACATGTAGGTGCTGCGCATATGAATGTTGCACGGCATTATTTATTTATTTATTTATTTATATTTTTTGCAAGGATTCCCAAATAGTCAGAGGCTAATTCAAAGGCTTTCCTCGTTATAACATGTAAAAAGTACGCGTAGCAGTTAGCTACAACGCATCAGGAAAGACAAAAGTTAAACTTGTCAGATGAGAAGTGTTGCAAGACATGTTGCTTCAGGCTACAGGGGCGGGCACTTGCACTTGTATGCCCTCACTTGAGCCCGGCTCGACAGAACGCAGATCCATTTCAGCGTGGCCCAAAGGAGTGTATCTCAATGAGGGATGGAGTTAGGGTTAGGTTAGGATTATGATTACGGTTAGTTAACCCTAATTATAACCCTCTCAAATGGGCTGGGCGGATGCGCTCAAATGGGTCTGCGCTATATTGAGCCGCGCTCAAGTGGGGAACAACCACTAGGGCGGGCTCGTTAACGTATCTAAGTCTACGCGGTACGCTATACTAGCGTGATGGTTGGTACATATTATCGATTGCTGTAACCAGACAGATCTACTTTGTAAACATTAGCATAACATGCATTACTTCAGAGTCACGGGACGTTCTTCAAAGTTGTTATGTCTAGTGCTGAAACAAATCATCCGATTAATCGATTAATCATTAAAGGGACGCGATCACGGGCAGCGGGCCATTCGCTAATTATATGCATGCCTATGTAAATTCAAGTTCGTGCTCGCCAATTGAAGAGCATACACCGATTACACGAGATAAGACACAGCGCTGCAGCAGGGATGATCATACAGCAGGCGCTGGCAGTTGAGCTCCGTAACATTTCCGTCGTCAATGGTTGTAGCTGTAGTAGGCAAACTGTGACAAGCAACATGTACAGGGATTGAGCTTGGTTTCTATCTAAAAAACACCGCAATACAGAAATGATTCAAGTCAAAAGAATTGCCACTCCAGCCGAAGACGCGGGAAGCATGCAGCTCCATGGTAGCAAACTGCTTTGTAGCTGCACTTTGGTACTGAGGTGGTGTTGGGCTGCTATACACTGCCACGGCACTCGATGAACGCCCCAACGAAGACATAACACACATCGCAGCTTGTTTGCGCAAAGGAAACTGAATAAGAAACAAACCACTTGTTACATTGGCAGCATTATTTTAGAGGAAGGAGAGAGTAAGGGAAAGAGAGAGGGTGGAAAGGAGGAGGAGATATCGAGAGAGACAGACAGACAGACAGACAGAGACAGATGAAGTGGATGCACCCCTCGTGGGAATTTCAACGCCAAACGGTTAACTCAACATTGTTGAGTCAGCCTTTTATCCTCTCCAGCTTTTTTCGCCTGTATAAAGACAGCGATATTGCTGCTAGGCTGTAGCGGTGACGCTAAACTCGTCTGTGTCGGAATATCGTTTGCATTGATCGAGAGGTATGGCGCTGACCCTGCGTCAGAATCGACCAGCCAAAAAGGTAGTCTACATCCACAACCTTCCACAGCGAAGAGCGCCTTTCATGCATAACACACAAACTTGAATCACGGAGTAAGCATATTCCTTTCTAGTTGGTCAGCATAAACCTGCTCATGATAGAGGGAATTCGTCGATTGCGCAACACGCTCAACTAAGGCTGGCGAGCAATCGCAGGAGCCGGTGGATGAACTCGGACTCACCGCTTTGTCGAAACTGCCTTCGTTTGCCGGCGAATCGGCCGCTGGACTGTCGTAAAATCCATGATAGTCACCTGTGAGCTTTCTTAGTCCTAATGAAGAGTCGCAACAAGGTTTTAGCGTTGCAAAGCGACAAGAAAACAGTCACCTACAACAAATGTAATGCGGCGGAGAATGATCGATCGTCGTCGCCCGGATGATGGGGAAGCGAATGAGAACTTCCGACGACAGCTGGATGACGCCGATAACTGTAAAAAAAGAATTCCTATGTCCAGCTGAGCGTATTCGACGCTGTTTGGGTTTTGAGAAAGCAAAGGATTGCAGAGATACGAACGGATTCAATCCGGAAAAGTTAGTACAGTCTTCTTGCAAAACCTCACACCCAGCCCCCGTGATCGTGTCCCTTTAAAAGAGCGATTAATCGATTCTTATTTTCGAGACGATTGATCGGTCAAGACAAGTAGACATTTCTCACTCTCTCAAACCAGACGGAGAGCACTACTACCAGCATAATGCTGAGCAAAGGCGCAAGCCGTGACGTTCTATTCTCGGTGCACAGCGCTGGACTTCCTGCAGCACCGGTGCCGCGCACCTTGATCGCTTGTACATGCACTCAAGTTTTGTGGTAGTATTTGTCTTTATTTGAGCATGCTCCTTGATACTCAGTGGGCGTGCGCCGCTCATAGTGCTGTGTTGTCTTCACTTTTGTGGTCACGGATTTACTAAAATTAAACCACAAAGCAAAACAGTCGAGTTCTGCACATACTTGCAATGTTGCAGGTGACCTACGGTCTTTTCCTTGAGATGCGCCGTTGGCTTGGCGGAAGGTGAACATGCAACATTCTTTGGCGTTAGTGACCTTCAGTGATGGGATCTGCATAGGAAAGCGAATTCATTAGATTAATCGATTAATCGTTTAGAAGAACAAAAGATTAATCGCTTACGAAAATTCTGAACCGTTTCAGCACAAGTTTTGTCTGCCATTTCAGCATGTCGCAGTCCAAACTATAGTCGTTTATTTTTGCAGAAAGGCAAGAGGTCTTCGTTAGATACATTACCTGAAAAACCTGCCAAGCGGCTGAAGAGTTTATTAGCTTGTGCAGAGTTATCTTCAAGCGAAAAAGTTAGCGATTCTGAGCCTTGTGATGCTCCGCGTCATGGTGAACAGAAGGACGCTAGTTCCGTCGTTATCAGCAAGTCCAGCAAACATGGAGTGGTGAAGAAATGCTCTGTCTCTGAAAAATAGCCCGTACGAGTGGCTCGAAATGGAAACTGGACCTGATGGTAACACTTCGGTTGGGCTGTTTTGCACATTCTGCAAGAAACCCTGCCGAGAAAAGGAACCGCAACTTGGGTGAATGAATGTTCGATGCCGATCTGTCCGGAAGGACAAGATCGATAAACACTTTAAAATTAGGCAGGAAATGAAAGACCCGCTAGTCTGCAATCGAAAGCTGTGCGTGGCCGTATGGAACGTTTGTCCTGGTTGGTGAAGAGGGAGATACCGCGCACCAGGAACTACGCTAGCTCACTGGCGCTGGCAGAGGATTTGCGATGCGATTACTTCAAGGCGTTGAAGGTGTTAGAAGTCGTAAGCTTTATTAGACAAACACTCTCAGCCCAAGGACACTCAATATATAGGTGCTCTGCACCTGACACACAACACACTAGAAGTACCTACCGGTGGTGCTTGCGTAGACTCGTGAGTTTGCACTATCACCCACATGACAATCATAACACTTGTAACATCGCTCTTCTTATACTAACAAAATTATTCCGTGTCATAGTCTCTTAGCCAGCCTGATTGTCTAATCGTTCTGCCACTTCTCATTTTGCTTTGTTTCTCGCACTGCTGCTCCTGTCCTGCGTTTTGTCTCTCTGTCACCTCTACCCGTTGCTCTTCCTGACCTTGTGCTCCACCCTGTGCCTCCTTGTATTCATTCTTTACCCTCTGTTGTACGGGTACATCCATTTCACATGATACTCGCCTTAAGTGCCTGCAGTTTCTCCGCAATTGCTGCCCTCCTTCATAGCGCACTTCATACAAACTCGAGCTCGGTGCTACCTTGCTTGCCACTGTAGCCTTTCTCCATGCTGATCCCTTGTCATGTCCCATTGGCTGCACCCGTAAACTTTCACCCTCTTTCAGCTTTGGAAGTGAATGTGCTCCTCTATTTTAATAGGCCCTTTGTCTTTGCTGTCTTTGTTGCAACTGACTCTTGGTATCCGTGCTTGCTTCCCTGATTAATGTAGCTGTTTTCGTAGGCAAAATTGTTCTTGCTCTCCGACCCATAAGGCGTTCATGAGGTAATGTGTCTCTTCCTTGCGTGCATGTGTTTCTGTATGCTACTCATGGCAAGCCAGGGATTCCTGCGGTCTTCTATTGCCTTTTGTAGTAACCTCTTTGCTGTCTGTTAACTCCACTCTCCGCCTTTCCATTTGATGCTGGGTAATGCGGGCTTGATGTAACATGCACAAACTGCCACTTGTCAGCAAAACGCTTAAACTCATAGCGTGCAAACTGCGGACCAATATA
>JAOWAW010119042.1:0-12650 GCA_028565695.1 Nicola tetela
AGTAGTAGTAGTAGTAGTAGTAGTAGTAGTAGTAGTAGTAGTAGTAGTAGTAGTAGTAGTAGTAGTAGTAGTAAAAATCCAACGACAAAGTCGTTGCATCAAAATAGCATCATAATATATAGTGACAACGGCGCCCGCCGTGCAACGTAAGATAAATTAACGTGTACAATGTCTTCCAAGGACCACTCGCGGCATCTAGCGGAAGTCAAAGGAAAAATAAACAGCAAGGTATATTATGCACGTACATGTAGAGACATGGTAATCACAGAAAGGCAGTAGCTCCGCGGAGGACTAATCGCCCCTCATATATACGCTACTTCTAAGATTTCTGCACACTTGGTCGTACGTGTACGCACCATCTACATGAAGCCAAAAACCGGAAAGATATAGAAATGCACCAGAGCTTTCGAATTCTGGCAGAACTTGCATGTCAACCATCATTGTGATCAGGACGAGCTTGAGCTTGCAGCTCATGATTACAAACATCTCAATCAACCAGCTCCTTCGCGTCATCCCAACCAGCTTTGAAGAAGATCATGAGAGCCACGGCCCACCCAAGTCTGAGAAATCCAAGCAAGAGACCGAAATCGCTATCACTTTCTTTTTCGTAGCAGATAAAAATCTGTTTGTTGTCTATTACGATATAAAAGAAGAGGAAGGCTGCGAAAACCAAACCATAGATGAGCGCTATTACTTCGCGTCGCCATTCTGAGCAGCAGTCTGGTACGTGTTTGTTGGAGAACGGCACTAGTATGTACACACACCATAAACCAATTAGGCCTAGGATGATTAAGCTGCCCAAAATACACGGTGTTACCATCTTCTGCGTCTTTGAACAATCTCCTTTTTCAGGGTCATATCCAACCTGGAAAAAGACCTACTTGGTTGCTGTCATGCAGTGATCCACCGTAAATGCGTACTCCAAAATTATCATTGGGACGCGGAAGAACTCGTCACGACATTCTTTCTTGCGAATTCCGCAGTACTTGAAGCAGTCTGTTCGATTTCGCTCGCTAACTCCGCAACACTCTAAACATGCGTCAAGACAATCATCGATTTTCTACTTGCACGTTCCCCCAACATTCCCATGTACAGCTGCACGTCGGATCTCCGACATCTCCGCAACGAGCTTGAGTTGCTTCGGCCTCAGCGGAGGCAGGCGCGTCTTTCTTTGCAATTTGCAAGCTGCACTGTCCAAGGAATCGAGACAAGGCGAAGTACAAACAGTAAGTAATTGAGCACAGCGAAGGCGATCTGGGTCGAGTCCTTGGTCTTCTTCGAGTCGAATGAGTAATGCACTATCAAGGCGTTATCAATCATTAATAGCAGGGGCGTGATAAACCAAACTGACAACAACCAAGGGTGAGTCGACGCCAGCTTTCTTTGTCACCACGAAGGATATAACCGCACCCGCCACAACGGATAAAACAAACAACGCTATTTCAGTTCCTCGCTGACATTTGAGGCATCGTCCTTTTGAACCTCGGAGCCTGTTACAGCGAAGAACTCCACTGTGGCAGTAATTAGAGTCCTCGATTCCGGCAAACGCCGAGATCATTACCCAGACGGTAAAGGGGTTGAGAGTTTTCTTGTTAGGTGGCCACTTGCAACTTATACCAGCCATTTTGCCAACACTGCCAATTGAAATGATATCTATTGGTTGGTAACGAGCTCGTGTGTCTTCAAAGAAAGAAGGAAGGCAACCGGAGTTAGCTGTTGTGTGTCAACCAATAGATCCAGCTTCCTTCGGTTGAAGCAACGGTCAGAGTGTTCAAAAATTTCCTTTTCCGCAACCCAGAAGATTCAATAGCTTTACACCACAGCTGTAGTGAGATCATCAGTTAATTGCTCAGAGTACTATTTAGTCATGAGCACCGTCGCATTTGCACACCACGGTGGATACGAGCTTGTGGCTTCTAATCTGTAGTAGTTTACCGTTTCTAGCTCTCCACTGGCTCGGTACAGGCGCCAATTAACACTTGTGTGCTGTATAAACTCAGGAAGGACGGGAGGAACAGCCAGCGCTCTCTTTGACACACGACAAACGCTGTTGAGCGTTCAGTCATTGTATGTTACCTTCATTCACGTGACTGCAGTTTATTGACATGTAAACAGAGCCTTGAGTATATGATCAAGATGATGAGATCTCAGAACGGACGAAGACTCAGTTATCAAGCGCTGTGAGAGTTATACGGTTAGAGGCTGAGTGTTTTGTTGATTGCGTGTAAGAGAAACTAGCTTGTACAACTCTCCGAAGCCTGGTGTACCGTCAGTAATAGAGTTATACCAGGCTCTAGTTAACGACTCCACTTATTATGAAGAGTTAATTGGTTTCACTTTCCATACTTTGAGAGGAACGCACTGCAATTGCAAAGGAAACGATTCGATCCTGACCGACGTCGTTCTTGCCACAAGGCGTGCTCTCGAAACAATTACACGTAACACATCAGATTCTCTGTGCTTTGGTGAAGTTTTGTCCTGAGCAAGGACGATGCTGAAGGCTTATTTCCTCAATTGTCTCTGTTACGCAGCGCTCGGGCAAATGACTGATGCTTGTCGTACACGTTATATAATATTATAATAACACCGAGCCGAAGGCAATCTGCTGTTAGCTTGTCACGCTGCAGTAGACAGAGCCGTGGGCGAAGGCGAAGTGCTAAGGTGTCGCATCACGGGATACTACTACTACGACATGTAAGCCCAGAGTGTAAGCCTTAGGTAATGACCAGTAATCAATGCACGAATAGCCGATCTCTCTACTAGTCGAATGCGTGCCAAAGCACGCAGAACACGCTTGCTTGAGGCCTCTCGCAGAAACAGGCGCAGAGCAAATGCTTACTTCCAAAGTTAATCTCTGCTTTGAATGATGTAGGGGAGAATTCGCCGCGGTTATTATGGCGAAGAAAATACAGGTTCCGCTGCAAAAAGCCGCCAGGGAGTTTAGACATGATACTTGGTGCAAGGACGGGCTTATCATTGTAAAATAATATAAAGTTCAAATTCCAATGTTTATATGAGTTTGTTTCGGATTAGCCTAATTGTTAGCAGCGAGCGTGAACATTTATGTAAGGAGAGGGCATGAACTGATATAAGCGACAAATTCTTGATTGCTTGCCTGTGTTTTTTTTTTTTTTTTAATTTAATGACGTGATCTTTGAGATAAATCCCCGTCAATTGATGATCCTGTAGAAAGGTTCCACTAGAGCGCGTGAAACTGCCGTCGGACGATGCCAGCCTATGAAATGCCATTTTCAAGGCCACAAATTAATCACAAAGATTAAGCTTAAGCAGTTTACGACATTTGCTATTCGTGTCTGATTAGTTCTGCAGTAGCCCTGCCACTACAAAAAAATAGTTTTACTCGCGGGCGCCGCATATGCATGGCAAAGTGTGGTGTACACGTTCAACCAATGTTTGGTGGTTTCAACTCGGTAGTAGTAGAGAACTTTATTATAGAAGGCGAATCAGGCAGCGCGATTGGTGACTCCGAGTGCCTGATTCGTAAGAAATGCCGTATTTGAGCACGGATTACAAATCAGCGCTGATTCTTTAACGAATCGCGGCCTGCATAACCTCTCTAATATCCTGGTCTGGCCTCTGGTGTTGCACTGCCTTCCTATCATAGATCTACCGGTTTATCACCATTACTTACAGTATCTACAAACACGACTCTCGGCTGGCCTTCACTGAGACGACAAACTTTCGTATGATTCCCGCCAGCCTCTCCTCTTCTAAGCCCTTCGCCTAATCATCACTGCTCGCCAAATTTGTCTTTCCTCTTCAAAAAAAAAATAAAATAAAATAAAAGCGTATTGACCCTGCCCTGCAAAAACCGTTCCTCACAGGCGTCAATGGCGTGGTGTTGCTCTAATGAACTCTCTTCTTTCCCTTGCACACTCCAACAAACACACCCGCACTACACCTGCAGGCAGACCTCGCTGATGCATTTGGCGCTGTCTCACACGATCTCATCTTTCGAGTCATCACACACTCTCACGAAGTCAATTCCCTTCTTGTCATTCAAGCATACATCAAAATCCTCTTTTCCGAAGTATCTGTTACTGTTAATTCTGAGTGGCCCTTCTCGAAATTCTCTTTGTAGTCACGGTGTTGCGCGGAGTGTTCCAAGGCGACCTGCATTCCCTGATTTATCCTTTAATTTAATCCGATCCGATGCTTGATTTCCCAAACTCTAAACTGCATGAAAATCTGGCTACCTACCATACTATGCATGCTGACGACTTTAAGTAAATTATTCAGTATTACGGTGCTAGGAGAACAAAAACACGTGCTCAGCACCAACAGCTACTAGTTAACCGTGACATTAGTCAACTGCTTTCAGCAATGCTTCTGAGTGAAGTTCTGAGAGCTAAATCCACTAACTGCTACTTGATTCCTTTCTGTAATTTCACTATTCATGGCTCCCCCTTAGGCTTCCAACCTTTTCCGACAGACTCCGTATATTTCGGCTCCGCCAATCTTCTGATTGCGGTTTTCAATTTATCGGCTAAAGCTCGCTAGTAACTTGACAAATATATGGACTCTTCCCTTATCTGATCCGGAGCTCAAACAGAAGTAAAGTGTCCTTCCATTACTGGGCGCCCACAGTCCATAATCTGAACAAATCACAACGTACTTCTCTCGGTCGCGATCGACAAGATTCAAAGAACTTCAAATCCCAGTTTTAATTATAATAATAACAGAATTTACTACCTCGCTGTGCTACCAAAGCCATCTTACACGACCCTCTCTTACGATGACTCCCTCTGTCAACTGCCTTACTACTTCCTCAATAACGGAGATATCACTGCTAACGTTACGTTCAGGCAATCTCCGCACCATTAATTACCCAATCAGCAGAAAATGACATACTCAGTAGCAGTCTCCGGCAACAAGCTGACACACCCGGCCCATGCAGCTCAGTTAAATTAAAATTTAACAATACAGACGAAATCTTGATCAGCCAAGTACATGAATAATACAACAACAGGAGGCCTAGGAGCAAAACTCAAACCCAGCCATGGTAGTATATAAAGTACCGGTTATTTTTATTATATGAACAACCGGTCGCCTGGTTAAGCTGAATAACCGTTGAAGACGTCGATCATGCATTCATAGCCGGCAGTAACAAAGGCAATACTCCCGTCAAGAAGAAGGGGATCTTTGACTCTGTGATTGCATGAAGCCACGCTGTTGACAGGGGTGCTGAGAATGATCACCGACTGCTTTATGGATACTAAACTTCTCTCGGCCCTGGTGGAAACATGAGAACGGCTGTATTGCATCTGACGCAGCACTCCGTCAAGCAGTGGTCAATGAATAAAATTAGGGGATTCTGCACACGCGCATAACCACTTATGAGCCTATATTTCATATAATGATCGTAAGTTCACAATGACACTCCATGAATTAAAACGAAAAAAAAAAACAAGCATGATTATAACGTCAACCTCCTAACCAATGACAAAGTTAGCCAAATTAATATCGGGGCCTACCGGGGGGGGGGGGAGGTTGAGCAAGCCCCATACGTATACTGCTCAGAGACCATGGTGCTACATCTTGGATACTGGCAGACTTTTGTGCGTGTGTTGAGCGTGTCACCGTTGTATTTACGCGGTACGCCCTCTAGGTTCATCAAGTTAGGCTGGCGTGCAACATTAATCATTTGACTAGTTGGGCGGGAGCAGCTGGTCCTTCCCTGTCTTGTCCGTCTGCACTGAAACCAAGCTCAAGTCGCCGCGAAGGTTTTCATTCACCAAGAGAAATATGCAGTGGTCATCGGAGTCGTCCACAGCCACCTGAAATGCAATGGAACAGGGGCAGAAGAAGGCGAAACTACGATTAGAATATCAGCTGATTATGAAACTGTTCAACTTTACAGAAGTTGTATACATCTATTTGAAGCTCCTCGAAAAGTTATGGTAGGAATATGACACCGGATGATGTAGGATATTATTATCGTCTTAGGTTTCGAAGTTGTAACAAACAGTTGTTACATAAACCGTGACAAATATCTGTAACATCTGTGATATCCAAACTATTCTGACAGCACTGTCAGAGCCATTCAGCGGACCGCAATATCGCCAATGGACCATCTGATACTCCGGTCCTACTGACAAATTAACGAATATTTCATAACAACCCTTGCTGTACCATACTGTACTGCACCATGAAATGAGGCATTTCAATGTTTTTGACCGATTTCCAACTCTACGCTCGGGTTACGTATTTAACTGGGTGCACCTCAGCCGTGTACTATAATTTGACAGACAGACTGCATGGGCAAGTCCGCGCTGTAATACTTACACGGATCAAGTAGTTCACACCAGCCACGAGCTGTTTCCGGTATTCGTTAGCACGGAACAGCTGGAAGTTTTTGCCAACCCGCTGACCGGCGTCATCCTTGACCTGTGAGAAGATCATCACACAAACGGGGTCGGGGGAAGGACTTCATTAGCAGCTCTAATGCGCGGACCACCGATAACGTACAACGTTCTACGTTTAGGAATTAATTTGCGGCCTCGCATACCAGCCATTATAATTATTTCTTTTTCTTTTTCTTATTATTATCTTGAGGCTCTGCTGGTCAAGCGGGAGTTAGCAACTTAGCACCCCCTCTTACGTTGTCCTATTCCGCAGCCAAAGCAGAAATGCAAATCTCAAGAATTTTAATTTTGTAAACTAGTGCAAGCGCCCCTTCGACTTCAAGCTCTGGCCATTGGTGTGACGACGAACCAGTTGTACTAGATCTAACAACGGTTCGCCATTCCACGTGGAAAATGTGGAAGATGGATTCTGTAGACATGCTACCTCAGTGAGGGGAGGGGCGCCAGGAAACTAGGAAGGGAGTGTACTCGGCTGAATGACTCAATCAAAAAGAAGCTTAAGCTCGAGACCAATGTTCCTTGCTGTGATACCGCTAGACGACAAAGAAGTTTCTACCCGTCATGATGACGTCTGGATCTGGGATTTTACTCGGGTACATAATGTTATGAGTCACTAGTACTAGCTTGGGCTGCGGATGGCCAGTGTTTGAGGCAGTATGTCTACAGCTAGAGAACCCGATCTAACCACAACCGAAGGCTAACACTTATCGTCACAAATGATCACCCTAATAGTTCTTAGTGAAACAAAGAGCGCTACGTCATCTTTTTCTTTAGAGAACTACTTTGCAGGCCAGACAGGGAGAGTCTGCGCCTGTAGACCAGGTAGACCCGACCGCTCGGCCGTAGTCTACGTCTAGCAGCTACAGAGCGTTGGGCCCCCGCTGGGATTTCCAGAACCCCAGCTGATCGAGAATCCGATGCATTATTAACTGCAAATATATAACTGCATATGTGACAGCTGCTCACATGTAAGTTGTAGACTTGACACTCGCGCACCGCTCGGGGCGGATGCCCAGCTAACTGAGCGCTTTGTAGGCAACTTGTTACTCCGACAAACGTCTTAGATCAACGACGTAGCACTGACCAGAAATTTTCATGGAGTCTTCAGGTTTAGCCGACAACAGCTAATCCATAGCCTATCCAGGGTCTTAGCCCGCTCTATCTCTCTCAGACTCACGCGTACCCTACCACTCTATAATATTCTCATGATAATATGTTACACAATTGAAGTTGGTATCCTCTCTACGCAGGACACAAGTTAATTCTACAAAACTTGATGTAATATAAACATTCACACCTGCATATACAATCTTCACTAGATTCAAATAAGAAAACCGCTCACCGTGTCGCAGATTCTCTGGATCTTTCCGACTTTCGCAGGAGGCATGGCGGGGCCGTATGCTAGTCCGCTTTTACCCATTTTCTCGCGATTTAATTTGACGTTGAGTAACGCAAACTTAGAACTGGGTAAATACCTAGCGCTATATAGAGTTGGCTGCTTCAGAAGTCACTGAAAATCAGCTCTTGAGAGTGATGGTCGAGAGTAAATCAATGACCGGTCTTAATCCCTTTTTATCTGTTCTTATTTCGACTTGAATGCCAACGGGATGCAGCAACTGAACAACGGCAGCTAGTCCGACCGGCCTGACAATTGTAAGGTGGACAAGCCTTGGGCAGTGATAGCTTTCAGCCACGTCTCTTTCCTGACCAACGCAACGACTAGGCGTTTCTGGTTGTCGACGTCTCCTCGCCGGTTGCTGACCGCTCAATTGCAATAACCTACAGACGCCGGTGGTTTCCGCTAAACCGATGAAATCTTCTTGGCGAACTGGGCTAAGCAGAGCGGCTTCGGGAAAGTTGGCTTGAGATAAGAGTGGTCTAGCTGAATGGAGCAGCTTTTGTAGACCGACATCGGGAGTATGTCCTATGCCGGCATGGGATATTTCGAATCATAGCCTTGTGCTCCTTCGCGGCCGCGGGGCATCGGGTAACACAGGTCGAGGATTGTGAGGGCGGCACAACCCGGCCCCAAGGCCAATCAAAACAAAAGAACGCGCCCATCATAGGTCTGCTGCGATATTGCAAGAGAAGGACAGGGGATAGCGCGGAGGGTAACTCTTGTCTTTCGCGGCAAGCGCTAGCTAGGCAGTGCACAGGTGCAGTTCAGGTCGGGTGGATTACCGGTTGGTAAATTGATAGGGATCTCCTTCAGGAAGCCTCGGAGGCCTCATTGCCTCCTGCGACGACAGCCGCGCAGACTTCCGCCTGTTTCAGATGAACGGAAGTTTTTCGCTGCTGCTGCTCGACCATATTACAAAATACTGTCAGGATTAATTCCTTAGAATTAACGCGGATATCGACAAGGACAGGAGCGTACAAACCTGTACTTGCTGTGATCGGTGAAATTAATATTGATGCCGGACTTTCGAGTTCTTCCAGACAATCACCAAATTAAAACTCTAAAAAACGTCGTTTGATGTGGACCATTTTCCGCGACTGAACGCTTAACTCGTAAAAACAAGAGCTGGGTCGTACAATAGTGGTGATCCGGCGGCGGTTGGCAGATTAAGTGCAAGAACCTCCCCTTGAAGATAGCAACCACGTTTTGCACAGAGGCTTTGATTGAGCAACTGTGCGTCGGCGCATTGCGGCCGTGGCGTGGATTTCGCTTGACCACACACGGCAACCGAACAGGCGTTACAGTTTTCGTCCTACTCTCTTTAAAGCAATTGTTCAATGAGAGACCGTTACCATGGTTACCTGGTTGTGGGTCCTCGTACGCTGTGAAGTGCCTCTCCAGCAAATACAGACAAAACGACATCTATTAATCGGCATCCGTATTCTTCCTGTCTGTACTCCTGTTCATGCGTGGTAGAGATTGATGGTGCTTTTAGGACGGTGCGTAATCAGGTAATTCCCATGATTACTCCGTCAACCATCATTTTCAAGTCTAGGCGCGTGTCTAGGGCTGCTACGATGCAAAGCAACTGTAGTTAGGTGTGTTATGATAGTGCGCCCAGTGTCTGGCCAACGCCTAGAGCCTCAGGTCACTCGATGTTTGACGTCTCGGGTTTGATTATGAGACAAACACGTGGCCGGCATCCTTATGCAAAACATCACCGCAGAGACGCCGGTCAACAACCTTACTTTAGAAGGTCCGGTTTATCTTGCAGCTCAAGGTACCTGGTTGAGCACCCATCGCTAAATGCCCGTTGGCAATCCAGAAAACTCCGACGGTTGGTGTATACGTCATAGATTCGCCGGAGCGCGATATCCGCAGCTGCCAGTTGCAGCCTCTGGATGGCGCTAGAGCAGTGACACTTGTCAGCTGATGGCAAATATGCTGGAACAGGAACCATGTTGGCAATCGGATTGAGAGCAGCGTTAATTGGCTCTCAGGCCAGCCTTATTGTTTAGCATCTCTCACGCTGGACGTTCCATAACGGTTAGCACAACTGCTGAGTGAATTAAACGCGATTGAAACAACAACCGGGCCCATTAGCTACTTGAGGTGATAATCACGATCAAATCGGTATACCAAGCCTCGTTGAAGTGGTAATTCTGAAACCAAACTGAAAATACCGCTTATGCAATTGGCCGATGTAAAAACATACTAGATGACGTTCTGCACATAATAATGACACGCATGTACATGCACATAATGTATAATACGACAATATAATTATGTATATTTCTGTACATATCGGCTTTCAAACCTGAAGTCTTTCAAGCGACAGCTGATATTGTTTTCAGTTTTGACAGATTGGTGCCTTGAACAATAAAAATATTCAGAGCCAGAGCCAATCAGCAGCCCTTGTAGCTCTTCTTTGAAGAAATCTGAAGCAAGCAGGAGAGAAGGGAGAGAGGAAACAGAAAATAGGCAAAGGCAACGACGTCAAAAGAAGTAACGCCATCGCATGAAATCGTGTTAAAGTGTGAATTTTAAAGCCTTGGCACATCAATTATGCGCTGCACTATCACAATCTTGCCTTTATGTTATTCAGGAATTTATTAAGTCTAGATCTGCATGCGTGATGTGATATCCCTACAAGTTTTGAAATCTTTCTCTAGCTTGTTCTGCTCTACATTTGATTAAGCCTGAGTTTTGACTGATGGTGCCAAGCAGCAGCAGATCTCACTGGAAATGTCTTAAAAGTTATTGTTTTCCAAGTCTGGGCATGTGAGGATCTCCTTCTAAGTCAGCAAGCGACTTGCGGTGAAGGACACTTTGGCTGTGTTCTCAGGGAAGCTTGCTTGATACCAATGATAATAATAATATATTATATGTCACGGAAGCTGGCATCATTGACAACATGCCTTATAGAGCGTACTGTAGAACTGGACTTTTTTGCTTGCAAAATTTTTCATTAATTCTTAAAAATGATTTAAATGACCTTTCATAAACTAGGAATTAGTTTTGTTACTCAAGTTTTGGGAGTAAAAAATATAGGTTTACGTCACCTATGTTACTGCACCACTGGTACTTCGAAGTATAGATTAAAAAATTTAGTTTGAAATTACCAGGTAATTTTAGGTAATTCCAGTGGCCTAACAAAATTAATGAAAGGAAACCAAAAAGAAAATTTCCAGTTCTAAGTATAATATTTAGGTAAAGCAAGCCTCATCAATAGGCAGATGTTGCACTCAAACATTTCATAGACTATCACAAGTCCATACAGAGAAGCCATGGTCATGGTGATCTTTTCAGATAACACAACTTTTCCGCATTTCCTTTGAGCACACAAGAAATCAAACATCATTGTTGATTCAAAAATTATTTCACAGAGTATATAGAACAATACAACAGAGAAGAGAAAGGTAAATGGAAAAATATGGGCTAAACAAAAGAAACTGTTCTTTTTTTGGGGGGGGGGGGGGATTGAAAGACAATCATGATATAAACAGAGAGTCCAGCTCACTGCTCAGTTTAGGGAATATGTGCAGTATTTACATGAAAGTTGATGGCAAATGGTTGGCAAAGAAATGTCTGCACAACAGCCATCATTTTCTTTTTGGCCGGCTGGCTTTGGCCACCTCCTTGGCAGGGGTTGTTGACACGACTCTCATTTGCTGAGCGTTAGCCACAGCTTGCTTGACGATCTCCTCTTCAATGTTTTGGTGAATCGCTCGCTCGAGGCTCTGAAGAGAGAAAAGTCCTCGGTAATAAAATATTCAAATATGAAATGGCAAGTACTCAATCCAGGAGACAGCAATATCTAGACCTATACCCACAGGTTGCACACTATATCACAGCAGCACCATAACTACTTGCAAAAAAAAAACAAACTTTCACAACACAATAGCCTGCAGCAGAACCATTAGCAAGCTTATTAAATTTCTTCTGAATTCCTTTGGCCATGGATAACCAATTTTACAAGGTATCAGATCCAGGCAGTGTGCTGTGTAAACAGGCCATGTGACTGATGTATAACAAAAGCCAGTATCACACAAACTACCGTGAGTATGAATCAGAAAGAAGTTATTCAAAACCACCATCATTTTAGAAGAATAATCTTGGCTAAGTGGAATTACCTCAGCACCTTATGCAGAGTTTGAACAAGAGACATTGCTACATAACACCGCTACTGGACACAAACATTTTTCCAATACTGTATAGCAGGCTACTTTTGTACGGATTAAATTTCGTACAAATTCGTACACTCTGGCCAGCGTACAAAATTTCATTCCATACTACATTTTTTGTATCGTTAATGTAAAGTGAACAGAGCACAACCATTTCTAAGTTCACCGATTTGATCTGATATGATCAACACATGGAGATTATACGTTGTGCATTACTACCCATGGGCATGGTAATGCTTGTACAAACATCAGTTCTGTACGAAAGTCCACCTTCCCACAGTGTATGAAACATTTCATGCAGGAAAATAACCTGCAATGTAGTAAGTGGTGGAAAGCTTCGTTTCATACTCTCTTCTGCACCAGAACAGCTTTATTTTGTTTTATTTTTTTGGCATCTGCTGCTTAGTCCTTGATTTTCTAATGGACGCTAACCAATCAGATCTTTCCACACAGCATTGGTTACCGACAACACATGCTTTTCACAATGTAGGACAGTAAGGTAATTTCATCAGAACTGAAATACTCGAATTTGAGGAAAAAGTAGAAAAAAATCTCAAGGTTAAGGAAGAACAGATCGTACTGAAAGATAGCTGTGTGTGCGTGCGAGAGAGAGAGAGACAGAGAGAGAGAGAGAGAGAGAGAGAGAGAGAGAGAGAGAGAGAGAGAGAGAGAGAGAGAGAG